>OY101449.1:78409824-78524824 GCA_956483635.1 Panzeria rudis
AAAACTAAAAGGGCGATATCTAGAGGCGTGGCAAAAAATTAAAAAAAAAATTTCGAATTGTTTTCAACTAATCTTTAATCGTAAAGGGTGACTGCTCAACTTTTTATTTTGTATTGAGGCCGAACCACTGTATGTACATTGTACATACATACATATATGAAAATTCAAATTTTCAAAAATCGTCAAATCGCTAAAAAGCAATTTAAAGATACATAATAAAAACGTAGCATCTGGCAACCGTAACTGGTACAATATTATAAGCAAATGCTTATATACTTTGTTGATATACTAAGGTTCTTTTAAACACGAATGAACTTACCATAAATGTTGCTTAATCAAAATAAAATATAAGCATTTACAGAGAATTTACAATAATAGCTCTTATATAATGCATATTCTTAATGTAAGGCGCTCTCCAGAAACCTTCATACTTTTAAATTGTAGAGAGAATCAAAAAATCTTATGAATTAAAGCCGATAAAGTCGCAAATATACAGCGTTATTAGCTACAAACTAATATTTAAATCAGTGTTGCCAGGTGAAGAATAAAAAAAATTATGCTTTTCTTTCAAAAGAGTTACGTTTTTCTTCAAAAGTTACATTTTGAAATATTCCTTGAATAAATAATAAATTTATATGATTTATATAAAATAAATATTTGTATTCCCTATTTCAGTGATAATCTATTATGCGATGGAAATCGGTAGATTTCAAATCGCGCGATTTCGCAAAACCAATAATAGACAAACAGGTGTTCTGTACATCTCACGATACCGTGAAATCGAATTTAGGCTCGAATAAAATATTCTAAGTATCGAAAATAATACAAAAAAAAACATCACCATATTATCATTCAGTAGAATTTGGTTTTCAAATCGGAACAAACCAACAAATTTATTTATTGAACAAGAACATAACTTAGAATAACAGTAGATAAACTTTTTAGTTATCTTTTCTTCTTCAAAGTTAACTAAGTTCATTTAATAACGTATGCAAGTGTATAATTGTTGCGTTATTCAAACCAAATTGATATGTTAAATATGCTTTCAGAGACCGGCAGTTATTTTTATTAATGAATAAATCAAGTAATTCTTCAAAAACATTACCTTCGTTCTGTGCCATGTATAAAAAGTTACGAAACTTTGGCCAAAGATAACAAAATTATACATCTTGGTCCTTCAAAAGTTACGAAAAATGTAACCAAACGGCATCACTTATTTAAATGTTCCTGGTGCTTGTAGACAACATTCATACATATTTACTTTGTCCAACAACAGCAGCTGTGGAAATTCAAAACAAAACAGAATACAATAGAAAATATTACGTGAGAGAGAGAGCGAGAGAGAGCAAGAGCGAAAAATTATTTTAAACATGTTGACACTCTGAATGAAGAAAATGTTTAGGTACCTTTAGTTAAGCGAAAGATCTCTGTTGCAACGGGTTAACGTTACGGATGACGGCGGTATTTGCGTGCGATTTTCTTGGATTGCTTGAACTTTTTATTTCTGTAGTTCTTTCTACCTGACGTTTACTGTTTTTAATTTATTCTCTTAACAAACCCACATTAATTATTTTATATGTTGAAAAGAAATAAAGTTGTGATATAAAAACAAAAATGGATACAACAAATGTCAAGAGGATTATTAAACCATTAAGATTAAAATAAAACAAAATATAAATTATTTGTGTGTTAAGAAAGAAAATAAAAATTAACAAGAGGTATACAACAAAAAATATTACTAGTAAAAATTAGTTTATTGCTTTGAAATAAAACTGGTTATACATACATATGTACCTACATGTATAATACCTATTCAATAAAACTTTTTTTAAATGTATAAAAAGAAAAGGATGTCATTATCATAAACACTACTACAGAAAGTTGTACAGTAATTATCACACCAATACAAGTGTTACAATAATCATTGGATTACAAATTGCAACAGTTTCCATCCAGTTATCATACAAATTATTTTCAAAATGGGAACGAACGGAAAGTTTGTTTAGTTGTGTTTAATTAAAAATATATGTATGTACAGGTAAAATAGCCACAAAAATTGACTGCCAACATAAGTTCATACATACATAAATGCATATGTGTGCGTAATTTAAATTGAACTCATTCAGCATCTGAGAAGAGCTGGATAACATGTTTATATACATACATTCATACACAAACGCTCTAATGGAACAAGAAACCTTTTTTATATGTCTCTCTATAGTTATCCATCCATCTAATGAAGTAGTGAACTCCACTATCAAACCAGTTGGGCTTTAATTAAACAAAGTATGTACATACTTACATATAAAAAAGAAGTCTCCCCTTTAAAGACAACAGCAGTAAAAAAAAAGAAAAACAAGCCAAAGTAAACGAACGAATGTTAAGAAAAAACTCGACGTTTTATCATTTTGTTTATTTTTGTTCATTTTTACCTGTAAAACTGGTTTTTCAATATCATACAATAACATAAATGTCTCCCCTTGTTTCTTATTCACCGCTCCAACAAACTAACAACTATTCGTTTTTGTTGGAGTTGTAATTGTTTGTCATCATCATTGCCGTTGTCGTCATCATTGTGCTTGATTGTACTCTTGGTTGTTGTACTAGCAGCACGGCTTAAAGAATAAATAACAACGAATTGTACCTTTACAATCTTGGTTTAAAGTTTTAATCGTTTCTTAAGAAACAGACGCATAAAAGAAAATCATAAAAATATAAACAAAAACAATATTCAATCGCTTCGTTTTAGCATTATTTGCGCTCTTTGCACGGTTGCCATATCTTTTATTTTCTCTCCTCTAAAAAATAGATACATACACATGTATAGAACGCCAATATTTAAGTCTTTTTTGAAAAAAAAACCAAACGTTTTTAATATTTTATTAAATTTATTATTTGAGATATTCTCCCAATTTTACTTAAAATAAAGATTTACTTGTTGAGGGTTAAGCATTCAATGTCTATATGCATTTCACTGGTGCTTTACCAAATCGTCAGTAAACTTCAAACCATACTTTTGAAAAGTTTCAAACCACCTATCTTAAGTGTTAAGTTCTGCCTAAATTTCAGGCTACCATAAGAAGTATGTGTAAAAAAAAACAAACTGAAATCCAGGTTCTAAAAATTTTCAGTCAACTCTCCGTTTTTTGGTACGCAGTTAAAAAGAAAAATCAACTCACATTTTGTCTAACACAGGCATGTGATATAAATTAGTGGAGATTTTTTTCCGTCAACTGAAACAAAAATTAATGTTCAGACAATTTTTTGCTCACGGAATTTTTGACATTTTGTTTTTGTGTAGTGCTGTGAATAGTTTTTTATGTTTTGCTCGTTAAAATTAATAAATTTAAGTGAATTTGCTTGAATGAAAACAAATTTCTCTACTCATCTATTTTTCCGCGTAGAAATAAATATAAAATTTCGAACCTGAAATACAGGCAGAACTGCATACTACGCTTTAAGCGCGACAATGTATTCAACATTTCACGTGAAATGCTGTCAAAACACATATAAAAAAAGTAGCAGAATTGTTCCTGCAAAAATTTTGCATAAGTAGTACCCGGTTTTGCTTAAGGAAAACATATGAAATGTATTGG
Organism: Panzeria rudis; assembly: GCA_956483635.1. Classification (NCBI taxonomy): domain Eukaryota; kingdom Metazoa; phylum Arthropoda; class Insecta; order Diptera; family Tachinidae; genus Panzeria; species Panzeria rudis. Next base: position 78,413,421 of record OY101449.1, read on the forward strand.
CAACATTTTTAAGTTTTCATGCGACATAATATGAGTGGCCCTTTTTTCGCATGGAATTTAAAACAAACACATGAAGATTATAGCAAACGTACATGTCAAATTTTTGGCATGAAATAATCAATGTTCGCCAACATTTTTCACAAATTTGAACACAGTACCAGGCTTTATGCACAGACTTTCCAAAACCATTTGGGAATGTAAAATAATAATTTTTGAAAATCACAAAAGAATAAAATAAGGGTAGTAGGCTAGAAACTTTTACAAAACCCAACCCTTAACCCTCAATAAATAAATCTTCATTTGAAGTAAAATTAGGAGAATATCTCAAATAATTAATTTAATAAATGCTTTAATTTGGATTTTATTTTTCATTTTACCTTACAAAAACTTTCATTGTCACCCGATGGGCGACTAATTGTATGAAGGTGTAGAAAAATAAAATAGATATTAATCTTGCCTAATTTCTTGAAGCTCGAGGTCTGAAGGTTCCAGAAATTAGGCAAGATATTAATATATAAAGGTCGAAAAACTTAGGAATAATTTTTATATTAAAATAATTATTAATTAAAATAAATAGTTTGTTGTGTTTTGTATAAGTTTCTAAGCCTACCTACTACGCTTATTTTATTCTTTTGTGATTTTCAAAAATTATTATTTGTAAAATCTCAAATGGGTTTGGAAAGTCTGTGCACAAGATAGGAGGTTTGAAACTTTTCAAAGTATGGTTGAAGTTTACTGACGATTTGGTAAAGCTCCAATGAAATCCATATAGACATTGCTTAACCCTCAACAAATAAATATGTATTTTGTTTTTAATAATTATTTAGGGGCCATTCACATATTACGTAACGCTCCAAGGGGGGTTAAAGAATTATTACGGATTAGATAATTTATACTACTGAAAATTTTGAAAAAGCGTTACGAAGGGTGGGGTGAATAGCCGCTTATGGATACATAATTTTCATTATTTTGCAAGAGCAAAATTTTTAAATATACAATTATGCTGAACTAAGAAAACTAAATACGATTAGACTACAGTTTTTGATAGGAATCCCCCTAAAGTACAACTAAAGAACTTTGTGGCATAGTTTATGCCATTAGAAGGTATAGGTATACCAGGTGTGGTTACAAGGGGGAAAACGGAATATTAACGGGATATCGAGCAGAATTGATCGAAATTTTTCCTTTTGGGACTACGGCATACGATAATGGAGTAGCTGCTGTTTAAACTCCACTCGATAAATAAAATATTTGCTTTTATTGTGTCTGTTTTTCAAATAATTCTGGCAAAAAAAACCGACTTCAGTACAAAGAGCAATATACTTGATGGCCTTTCATATAAAAAATTTTAAAAATCGGTATGTAAATGGAAGAATTGTGCTCTAATAAATATTTTGGGTAGAGGCGTGGAAGACTTGTGCCACCGATTTTCGTATAAACATTATGCGACCAAACTCTAAGCAAACCATTCCAAACAAAAAAAGAATTTTGGAAGTCGGCCCATAAATGGAGGAGCTATGCGATAAGTTTCCCCTCCCATTTTAGAAAAGAATTCTGGGGCCAAACTACTAGCGAACCCTTGCAAACAACTCAAGCATTTTGAAAATCGGTTCACAAATGACATACGGGGGTGTGCCGTAAAACGCACGTTTTGAAATCGCCTAGTTTCCATGAAAAAGTTCAACTCAAAACCTGACTTATTGCAGCTTTTAATAGGTTTTAATCTTTCAGATTTTTAAGATGTTTCATACGAACTTAACTTCGAATGCACTAAACCGTCGGATTAACAGAATACGGTTTTTCGTTTTGGTAAATCGCTTGATTTCAAAACGCGCGTTTTACAGCACACCCCCATAGTTATTGATTTGGGGGGCGGACGGGGGGAGCAAAATTTCCCCTCCCTTTCAAACAAAAATAATTTTGAAAATCAGTTCACAAATGACAGAGTTATGGATTGGTTAGTTTACAGTAGTGTTTACTTCTTGCTGGTATTATTCACATAAAAATGAAATGCAATTATACACTTTTATTTTATATGTTTAAAAAATTTTCTAACTACTAGAAATAAGACAGTATTGTATCTATAAAGAATGTGCTCCATATTTTGATCTCAGTATTTTTTGCGGTTGAAATTTTTGGATAGAAGATTAGCCTTATTTTCACATTTATGTTTTTGTCCGGATTTAATATACACTTTGAGCCTATGTTGGGTTTTCCCCTTACATACATATATACATAGATAACACAGGTCAACACGATTTCTAAGGCCCGTGTTTTCTTAGTCAATTTGCGTACATATAATACTGAGCTGTCATGCCTATAAATTACTTTTTTGAATTGACTTGACTTTGTTGTATCTCGAGATTTTCCGTTACGAAGAAAATATAGGATGCTGCATCACATAATTTGCATTTAGTCGAGAACTAGTTCTTCGATTAAATTAAAAAATACACAGAAGGATCGAGAACAAAATAACCTTTAAATAACGTCCCTCTTAATTTTTTAATACCCTGCTCAGTTATGGATTTTTAAATGAGACCATTTAATTTTAATTGAGTATTTAAATTTACTGTTCACACATAGTAAATTAAGTTTTTCTCAATGAGCATATTTACACGGGCATAATTATGCTGGTATAACAAAGCAGCTTGTAGGCAAACTCGGTGAAGAGAATGTTTTTTGGTTGGCATAATTTTTCATTGTGCGGCTTAAAAATTAAGCCCGTCGAAATATGCTCAATTAGCATTTGACTTGCCAATGGTGTAATAATTATACAGGTGGCCGCATAAGGGCAACGAATACAACAATAAAACAAAAACTAGATCACTGTTGTCAAAAAATGCACGTGTTTGACGTAGCTTATGCAAAAAACTTGCAGAGCAAAAAATAATCATCTGACGTTATAGTACCATCTGTATTCTTATTACCACGGCTCGGACTATCATGCAACTAAATATTGATTTAACAAATGCACCTAAAAATGACAAATATGCGCAAAAATATGCATTTACCTACAAACAAGGTACCAAAACTAAAATGATATGAAAATATTCGTTTTAATTTTTATAATTATTAGGGGAAAAAAAACATAAAACAAACCTAATTGGGTCTATTATTTAATGCAACCGAACTTTAGTTACGTTACCAGTCGGCAACTGAAAATTAATGGTTGCCAGAAAGGCAGTAAATAGCAACTTAAATAGACAGCTCTCAGTTGCCAGATGCCATCAGTAGTATATTTTTTTTTTTCAAATATTGAGAAATATGCGTTAAAAAATTTTAATAACTCCAAAAATATGCATTACCGAATATGCAAAAATATGCACTTACCACCAAAATATGCAACTACAAATCGATGCCAAACTACTTAAAATTTGATGATTCGCATAGATAATAATACCTCTTTGTCTATCACCAGAAAAAACATGCATTTGCATGAAAGTCCGAGCCCTGCTTACTACACAATGGGCTTGCCAATGTATACAATTTTTGCTTCTCATTGAACATACTTCGCAGTAAACATACTTGCCATAAAGGGTTGCATTTCGAACTTTACTCAATTTATGAACCTATTAAGTACTAATTGCTCAATTTATTAATTGAAGCCTTTTATAGTAAATTGAGGCCAATTAAGGCCTTAATTGCGTAAATTTCTTATTTGCGTACACAGAGAAAAAGATTTGTAAATAGAATTAATTTTTTAGTAAACACAATTAAAACTTTCACTGGAAATGAGCCTATAACGATTTTTGTCAATGCAAACACGGTATTTGTAATTTCAGAAAACAATTTCAACTCATTTATTTTCAATTAAGTTTACCGTTTTTCTGGAAATTTTATTGCCAATTTCAATAAATATTTTGAACAAACTTGTTTCTTAACATTTGTTGCGCTTTCCAAACAGAAAAAAATTTTGTAATTTATTTTTTCGATTACAAAGCTATTTCAACTAAAGTTATTGTTATATTAAGAATGTGAATTTTTGAATAACCGGTAAAATTTTTATTGTCATAATTGTTATATTAAATAGTTTTTTATACGCAATCACAACCCTTGAATCGACTTTTTGCTTGTCTGCGAAAAACACTAAATGTCTTTGGGCGGAATCGAACCGGCGACCTCTGGACTAGTAGACTAACGTATTTACCTCTCAGCTACAGAGCAATTCGTTATTAAATATGCAAATAAAGAATACACACAAAACTTGACTATGATATAATTTTAAAAAATAATTTTGTTGAATAATTGAATTGAGTAGAAAAATGTAAATTTGTTATCTAAACAATGATGATTGTTAATTTTTTCACAAGTTTTCACAAAAACTTCAGTTGACATTTTTAATTGAAAAAAATTTTGTGTTTGTTGTATAAACAACTTAATTGATTATAGTACCGAAATATATTTTTAAATTTAAATGAAACATTTACAATTCGAATTGTAGTTTTGATGAATTGCAGTTCGATGATATTTTTTTGTGTAATTAAGGGGTATGAATGAACAGGGTATAACAGTCTTATAGTTTCAGAGATATTCAAAAAGTCTTATCAAAAAATATATTTTTTCAAAAAATTTTAAGAAAATATTTTTAAAAGACTCATTAAAATTTTAAACTGATGAAAATTTTAAATTTTAGTCTTAATTGTGATAACTTCGTATGTTACAAATAAAATTAGCTAAAATTTATTATAATCATTTCATAAATTCTGAATTTATTCACAATTCAGTGGTAGCACCTATTCGCTTTGAGTATTTATCAAAACAAGTTTGTAATACTTTTACCAATATTTTTTTACTTGTTTCATTTCAGAATTTTTCAATATGTATTGAGATACATGGGTTTTATTTGAATAGGTGCTAGCACTCAATTGTGAATAAATGCAGAAGCTATGCAATGATTTTAATAAATTTTATCTCATTTTATTTGTAACATACGAAGTTATCACAATTAAGAATAACATTTAAAATTTTCTTCAGTTTAAAATTTTAATGAGTCTTTTAAAAAAATATATTAAAAATTTTTTGAAAAAGTGTATTTTTTTAAAAAACTTTCTGCATGTCTCGGAAACTATAAGAGTATTAAAAAATTAATAAAAACGTATTTTAAAGGTTATTTTGTTTCCGACCCTACTGTGCTTTATAATTTAATCGAAAAACTAGTTCTCAATTAAATACAAATTATGTGATGCAGCATCCTCTTTTTTCTATATAACGGAAAATCTCGAGATACAGAGTCAATTAAAAAAAGTAATTTATAGGCATTCATGCTCAGTACCAAGTGTATACAAATTGACTATGAAACCTTAGACCTTACATGAAAAATTTTATTTTGTTGGACTGTGTAATAGATAGATATTTCATGATGAACGATACTAATTTAAAGAAAAAAGAAATTAATTTTTGAGTGCCAAAATCTTTACTTTCTTATGTATATAACTTGATTTTTAATTCCGGGAGTTCCAGGATAAAATTAGTGGGAAAGCGAGAATCGAAAGTAACACCGCTTTCGCACTAGCAAAGTTTACTTTTCAAAGCTTTAGGTCAGCCCGTAGAAAGACAGCGAGATGACGTATTTCTCTCTCTGCCTTTCTACCGGCTGAATTAAATCTTTGCAAAGTAATTTTTGCTAGTGCGAAAGCAGAAACTCCCGCGACAAGAATCCCGGGAGAAAAATCCTCGTTAAGACACATACTTAGTTTGTTTCTAAGAAATAGTACTTGTTACAATTACCCAGCAAAAAGAAGTTCAAAGCTGTTCCAAAGGTTTACAATTTTAATTACATACCAATCACTACAGACAGCATTTAATATTGTAAGGCTCTTGTTTATATCAAAAATTGTTGTAAACAACGTTGAAGTAAGCCCGAAATACTATTGGAGTCTTTTATTAGTGTATAGGAAAAGATTCAAAGAACAGCCAAAGAATGAAAGACTTTGATAAATTGTTAAAATGCAAAACTATTCTTCGTTGAAGAACTGTGGCAACTGGAGAAACTTTACTTTTTCCAAGCATTTTTTTAATGATTTTCTTTTGTATGTGGTTTTATTGGAATTGTTTAAAGTAGAAGCTGTTATAGTATTTTAAACTGTTGAAGCCTTTCAAGCGCAAGTAGACGATCGAAATTGCCAACAAACTCTAAACAAATCAGGCAACTCTTGTATCTCTACTCAACACTTTAAACCAGTGGGGGTCAAACTCTCAACACGCGTACACTGTGTGTGGGACTCACAGCCTATTTCCCGGTAGGCCAACTTGTCCTAGAGGACACTTGCATCAACGTCTGCTTGAGGAAATTTCGACATTTGTCATGCACGCTATTTGTCGATTACAGTTTCCTTTAAGACAATCTAACAGAAACCGTACTCAAAGCATGGGTAAAAGAAAAACTAGTCACTAGTTGGTGGAAATTATCCGCAATCTAGTCTTGCAACGTTCAATTTGAAATTTTGTATAATTTCTTTACAATAAAAACACTACTCTTCGTATAGCAGCAAATTAACTTCTTGTGGACATTGTCGCGCAGTCTGTCACCAGTTTGAATCATTTCGATACATTTTTGGTTGCTAAAATTGAGCTAAAATTGAGCTGATGATGACAAGTTCTGTTACAATCAATGTCTATTAAAACTTCTTGTATTAAATGACCTCTGAGCGACAAATTCCTCAAATTATTATTGTGGAATGCGTGTAAAAAAGAAAGAATCGAAAAAATGTAATGGGGATCAATGACATTTCTGTGGATGTTGTCATTTACATGGTTATTAATGAAAAGATGGGTGACAGTGTCGCTCTTGTTGTCATGAATGAACTAAGCGGCTATTTGTTTGAAAATGTCCTCACTGATCTATCTGAGCTGTCTCAACAGGTCATCGACGATTTAGCATTGTCATGCATCTGTCTTGGAAGATGTCTGAAAGACATGACCAGTCGGGTTATTTAGTTCGAAGCACCACACAACCATAGAATATGATAGTGTATGTGAGCGCACCAACCCAGCGGCGAACTTTTGTAGACCTTCATTATTAAGGCCTTTTGTAAGACTTTCCTAGACATTTTTTAAGATCCAGAACTAATGTTCGCTTGCCCTCTCAGGCAGGCCTTATGGAAGGCCTACCTACTCCCTTCTACATAGGTTGTTTTTTATTATATGTATATATGTTATATACATACATTCTGTGCACGTAAAAGTGAAAAGAAGAAGTCCTTCTACCAGGCCTGTTGGAAAAGGGAACGACGAAGGCCTTGGCTGGCTAGGAAATCGTGTGTAAAAAATGCATGAGTATGGAATGGAGTAATAATGCCTTGTGTCTGCCAAATCAGATCTTCCAGATAGCCTGCTTACTACTTCTTTTCGCCACTGGGACTGCTTTAAAACCTACCCACCGGCGAAAAGAAGTAGTAAGCAGGCCTTCTGCAAGCCCTTATTTGTCAGACACAAGGACTTATTACCCCATTCCATACTCATACATTTTTTACATACGATGTACTAGCCAGCCAAGGCCTTCTGCTTTCCCTTCTTCAACAGGCCTGGTAGAAGGTCCTCTTCAACAGTTTACTTATTTTATTCCTTTCACTTTTTGGATATTTATTTAAGGTTTTTGTATTTATTGTTTTAACTTTGGAATGCGATTTTTTTAACACGCTTTTATTACCTTCACCTATATGTATGCACCTGTAACTATGTATGTATGTATGTATGTATGTATGTATGTATGTATGTATGTATGTATGTATGTATGTATGTATGTATGTATGTATGTATGTATGTATGTATGTATGTATGTATGTATGTATGTATGTATGTATGTATGTATGTATGTATGTATGTATGTATGTATGTATGTATGTATGTATGTATGTATGTATGTATGTATGTATGTATGTATGTATGTATGTATGTATGTATGTATGTATGTATGTATGTATGTATGTATGTATGTATGTATGTATGTATGTATGTATGTATGTATGTATGTATGTATGTATGTATGTATGTATGTATGTATGTATGTATGTATGTATGTATGTATGTATGTATGTATGTATGTATGTATGTATGTATGTATGTATGTATGTATGTATGTATGTATGTATGTATGTATGTATGTATGTATGTATGTATGTATGTATGTATGTATGTATGTATGTATGTATGTATGTATGTATGTATGTATGTATGTATGTATGTATGTATGTATGTATGTATGTATGTATGTATGTATGTATGTATGTATGTATGTATGTATGTATGTATGTATGTATGTATGTATGTATGTATGTATGTATGTATGTATGTATGTATGTATGTATGTATGTATGTATGTATGTATGTATGTATGTATGTATGTATGTATGTATGTATGTATGTATGTATGTATGTATGTATGTATGTATGTATGTATGTATGTATGTATGTATGTATGTATGTATGTATGTATGTATGTATGTATGTATGTATGTATGTATGTATGTATGTATGTATGTATGTATGTATGTATGTATGTATGTATGTATGTATGTATGTATGTATGTATGTATGTATGTATGTATGTATGTATGTATGTATGTATGTATGTATGTATGTATGTATGTATGTATGTATGTATGTATGTATGTATGTATGTATGTATGTATGTATGTATGTATGTATGTATGTATGTATGTATGTATGTATGTATGTATGTATGTATGTATGTATGTATGTATGTATGTATGTATGTATGTATGTATGTATGTATGTATGTATGTATGTATGTATGTATGTATGTATGTATGTATGTATGTATGTATGTATGTATGTATGTATGTATGTATGTATGTATGTATGTATGTATGTATGTATGTATGTATGTATGTATGTATGTATGTATGTATGTATGTATGTATGTATGTATGTATGTATGTATGTATGTATGTATGTATGTATGTATGTATGTATGTATGTATGTATGTATGTATGTATGTATGTATGTATGTATGTATGTATGTATGTATGTATGTATGTATGTATGTATGTATGTATGTATGTATGTATGTATGTATGTATGTATGTATGTATGTATGTATGTATGTATGTATGTATGTATGTATGTATGTATGTATGTATGTATGTATGTATGTATGTATGTATGTATGTATGTATGTATGTATGTATGTATGTATGTATGTATGTATGTATGTATGTATGTATGTATGTATGTATGTATGTATGTATGTATGTATGTATGTATGTATGTATGTATGTATGTATGTATGTATGTATGTATGTATGTATGTATGTATGTATGTATGTATGTATGTATGTATGTATGTATGTATGTATGTATGTATGTATGTATGTATGTATGTATGTATGTATGTATGTATGTATGTATGTATGTATGTATGTATGTATGTATGTATGTATGTATGTATGTATGTATGTATGTATGTATGTATGTATGTATGTATGTATGTATGTATGTATGTATGTATGTATGTATGTATGTATGTATGTATGTATGTATGTATGTATGTATGTATGTATGTATGTATGTATGTATGTATGTATGTATGTATGTATGTATGTATGTATGTATGTATGTATGTATGTATGTATGTATGTATGTATGTATGTATGTATGTATGTATGTATGTATGTATGTATGTATGTATGTATGTATGTATGTATGTATGTATGTATGTATGTATGTATGTATGTATGTATGTATGTATGTATGTATGTATGTATGTATGTATGTATGTATGTATGTATGTATGTATGTATGTATGTATGTATGTATGTATGTATGTATGTATGTATGTATGTATGTATGTATGTATGTATGTATGTATGTATGTATGTATGTATGTATGTATGTATGTATGTATGTATGTATGTATGTATGTATGTATGTATGTATGTATGTATGTATGTATGTATGTATGTATGTATGTATGTATGTATGTATGTATGTATGTATGTATGTATGTATGTATGTATGTATGTATGTATGTATGTATGTATGTATGTATGTATGTATGTATGTATGTATGTATGTATGTATGTATGTATGTATGTATGTATGTATGTTTTTTTTTTCATTTGTGGGATGAAAATCATCGAAAGACTCTGGCAGTGGTGGTGTTTGCCAGAAGTGCGAGATTTTAACACGCTAAAAACACCCCTTCACACTGACCCAAATGCTCCCCGTGGTACTACCGCAAGGCTATACGTCACGGGGTGGGAAAGGTCCTAGACCCTAAATCTAAACTACATGGATTCTTCTGCGAATCTCTTCTAACCTACGAAGTTCCAACAGAACCAATTTTATAAAATTACATACATACGTCCAGTTATACAAAGATTCCAACATGATTGGAACGATGCTGTCCGGCCTAATACTACGCCCTAAGACTACTTCTAATACGCTCTACCACTATCAAATCGTGGACAGATGAAGAACACATGTTCGGCATCTTCCACGACATTGCCACCACAACTCGGACAAAACGGAACACTGTCATGTCCGAAACGGTACAAGTACGACCTAAAACAACCATGTCCAGTCAAAAACTGTGTAATGTAGAAGTTCAAGTCGCCGTGTCTTCTTGATAACCATACCCTAATGTCAGGTATCAGTAAGTAAGTCCATCTTCCCTTGTCAGTCGCTGTCCATCGTTCTTGCCACTTCCGTAGACACATATCAGTCACACCATTCGTACTGTCCGAAACGGCTTCTAGCTCGATGGGTATCATGCCGGCAATGACAAAGGCGGCCTCGTCCGATACAGTTCGGAATGCGCTACATACTCGCAGGGCGGCCAGCCTATACACAGGGGATATCAGATTCACATATGTAGAGTATTTCAGTGAGCCTGACCATATAGGGGATGCATATAAGATAATGCTTCTTACTACACTGGTTAGCAATCTCCTCTGCAGATATTTTGGACCTCTTGTATTCGGCATGATCCGGCATAGCGCTGAGCAGGTTTTTGATGCCTTAGAACCTATATACTTCAAGTGCTCATGAAAAGATAGACGAGTGTCAATCATGACTCCAAGGTATTTTAAACATTCCTTGGATTCTATGCTACACGTGCCAATATTTAGCCTAATGGTTTCCCTATTTTTCCGAGTACTAATCAGAATCGCTTCTGTTTTATGGTCAGCTAGAGCTAGACCCATTGATCTCAACCAAGACCTTACGATCTGAATACTGGCGTTTGCAATGGTTTCCGCCTCTAGTAACTCTTTTGCTTCACATATTAACGCTATGTCGTCTGCGAATCCAACTATCTTTACCTTCTCCGGCAGGTTTAACCTTAATACTCCATCGTACATGACGTTCCACAGTAGTGGACCAAGTACTGATCCTTGAGGCACCCCACCAATGATCTTTCGTCTTCTAGTACCCTTATCAGTATCATAAACTAGCTCTCTATTTCGGAAATAGTCCTGTATAATTGCCAGTAGATATCCTGGGATGTCTAAACTGGCTAAGGCATCAACAATATGCTCCCAGTTTGCTGTGTTGAAGGCATTCTTTACGTCTAGCGTTACAACTACACAATACTCTTTTGCTCCATTTCTCCACCTCTTCCCTTGGATAGCCTGAGCAGCAGTTTCTACTACAACTTTGATAGCATCTACTGTTGACCTTGCTTTCCTGAAGCCAAATTGGTTATCTGATAAACCGCGGTTAGCTTCAACACAACTTTCCAATCTTCTACAGATTATACTTTCTAGCAATTTCCCACTTGTATCTATCATACACAGCGGCCTATAAGAGGAAGGGTCGTCTGGTGGCTTATTATCCTTAGGTAACAATACTAACTTTTGTCTCTTCCACATTGTTGGAAAAATGCCCTGGCTCAAGCATGCGCTTATTACTTTCAAAAAATAGTCAGGATGGAGTTTAACAGCTTCTTTTAGTATCATATTCGGAATGCAGTCTAAACCTGGTGCCTTCTTGTCTTTAAATTTTGAGACAGCACCTTCTATCTCGGCAATCGTAACCGGAGGAATGTCGAAAAATTCAGCCGGGTAGCTGTGTTGCCATGTGGGAGTTTCCTGTTGGGGAAAGAGATGATCTACAATTCCCTTGAGGAGAGGCTCTTCTCTTGGCGGCGATGGACCAAGACATTTAAGTTTCTTGGTTACCAATTTATATGCAAAGCCCCAAGGATTACTATCTACTTCATCACAAACATTAAGAAAACACCTACGCTTGCTGCTACGAATTGCAATCTTCAACGCTTTCCTTTTATCCTTATATATTTGATGGTGTACACTATTCTCTAACCTACCTCTCGTTCGTGTATACTGCCTTCGGGCACTTATACACTCCGATCGCAAGCTAGCAATTTCATCATTCCACCAGTACACCGGGGGCTTATTTGGTGACCTTTTACGCTTTATCATAGGTACGTTACAGGCATTAGTGATATGACTTACTAATTGCACTGCCATATCTTCAGCTGAACCACTCAGTTCCATGTTCTCCATACAAGCTGCGAAGATATCCTTATCAAAGGTATTTACCTTCCATCCTGTCAAACCTCGTGCTTGTGCAATCACACGGGGCTGTTCATCTTGTACATCTATGATTATAGCGCTATGATCGCTATGAGTATAGATGTCGGATATTCTCCAGTTAACTTGGCTTGTGATGCTGCTACTGACAAATGTAATGTCAATTACCGATCCAGCATCACCCCTTCTGAAAGTTTGTTCAACTCCATTATTAATGAGTACAACACCCAATACAGAAAAGGCTTCCAAGAGTACTCTACCTCTTGTGTTTGTCAAGGGGCAGCCCCATTCAACAGCCCACGCATTGAAGTCACCCGCTATTATGACAGGATTTCTTGTAACTGCATCTGTTACTATATTGTCAACAATTACTCGAAAGTCCTCTATAGAATACCTAGGGGGAATATAGCAACTGTATAGTGTGATGCCAGAGACAGTGGCTCGGGCATATCCACATTCTGATGTTATTTTATCTCGTATTGTTAGCGTGCTGGTGTTCCATATCGCCGATGTGTCCGTATTATCGGAAACCCAATTTACAGATCCCATGTTCCGATATGGCTCACTCAGCACAGCGACATCTACATTTAAATCTCGAACGCTTTGCTTAAGAAGCTCTTGAGCTGCCTGGCAATGGTTGAGATTTAACTGTAATATACGCATTTTGATGCCTTAAGTTTTGCTTTAAACCCTAAGTTTCTGTAGAGCTCTTCTGTAGTATGGACAAACTGCACATCCGGTGACATGGTCACTAGCGGTGTTTGTTCCATTCCTACAAAGGAAGCACGACGGTTTATTGGAACAAGTTCCAATTTTGTGGCCAGTTTTGCCACACCGTAAGCAGTTTTTAGAAAGGTCCTGCCCCCTACAGTTTGCTGCTCTATGTCCATAATCAAGACATTTATAGCACCTTCTTGGTGTTACCTTTTCGCGTATTCTGCAAACAACCCAACCAATACGTATCTTCGCCATCTCTATAAGACGGCAAGCTAAGACAGCACTTACGCCAATGGTGGCAGTTTGCGTTCCTCCGTACGCTCTCCTTAACGATTTAACTGCAGCAGGCTGCAGGGATTTAAAATCGGATTCTCTAATGAGGGCTTCATAGACGTCCTCCTTTGTGGTTACCTCATCTATATCTCTAATCTCGATCCTAATCTCATGGGATAGTGCTCTAACTTCTGCGACCTCACCTAATACCTCTTCTACCGTCGACCTGAACTCACTTGTATTCTGATGCGAGGGTTTACTCAACTCTAACAATAATTCACCTTTCTCAGTCTTCCTGATATTTTTTACGTTTTGACCCAGATTATCCAGCTTAGGGTCTTTCTTCACTTGTCTGAGAATATCAGCATAGGAAGCATCCCCACAAGTTTTAATAATCAAAGCATCTGGTCGTATTGTCTTTTTTCTATTTCTAGCTCTTGGACCAACTTTAACCCAGTCAGGATCTTTAACATTTGGATCTTGTTTACCAGCCGTGTTTATACCTGTCTCCCTGGGTACAGCATTTTCACTTTTCTTCAATGCCCTATTGGGGGTTGTGCCCTTCTTCCTCTTAGATTTGTTACCCTTTGGGCTAAGAATATTATCATCTCTTCTGCGCTTTGGGGTTCCACCTATCACAAGGTTTACCCTTGCCGGTTCGTCTGTCTGCGTTTCTCTGCTAGTCCGCGATTTCTCGTCACTACTAACACCTTTGCTACTCAATTCATCTGAAACCTGCATATACAACGCCTGTATCTCACGGGACATTGTCACTATGTCCCTGTGCACGTTTGAGCGTGTCTTCAGAAAATCTAACAACTCTCCTATTTTCACTCCTAATCTCTTCACACTGTTACTGTGGCCCTCATTACTATTGTCGACGGTATTTGACACTGGAACAGGTCTACTACTAACTGCTGTAGGAGGCGATCTCGTGATCACCGACTTCCTTGCAAATGGGTTTTCAACATCTCCCATATTTAACTCATTGTTACTTCGATTTTTATTTTCAAAATTCATTCTAATGGGTCCAAACTCAAAGCCGCTATCTCCGTTCGATGTGCAGTCACGTTAAGACCCCATGGGTCCCTTTGCAAGCAGTGAGGTCCATGCGAGGGTTGACGAAAAGATCTTATGGATCATCCCGCCAGAGCCAGATCCGTGCTAACCGGGGAACGACATCCGAACCTGCACCAACAACCTAATTATGACGAACTTCAAACGTACTTTGAGACTTGCCAAGTTTTAATAGGACGGAGGCAGTTGTGGCATTAGCCTGAGAGCCATTTCTGTAAAATTTCACTCCTACATACTCAAGTCCCAGAATACCACAACCGTCAGCCCAGGGTTCTAACAATTCAAATTCGTATGTCCAGAAATGCCATAATTAAGACCGTGCTGGACTTGATCTTAATGCTTTTCAGCGGTGCGGAATCACAGGTTTTTTAAGGATTTCTACCTAGAATGCCTTCAAACCTGTGATAACTCAGGGCCCGCGGGGTCGTCAATCCCGTTATCCTCATAAGAAGATACCCTTGCGGGAATGTATGTATGTATGTATGTATGTATGTATGTATGTATGTATGTATGTATGTATGTATGTATGTATGTATGTATGTATGTATGTATGTATGTATGTATGTATGTATGTATGTATGTATGTATGTATGTTTGTATGTATGAATGTATGTATGTATTTAATATGTATGTATGGATATATGTATGTATGTATGTATATATGTATGTATGAATGTAACGGAAACATTCAATGTAACGGAAACATTCAACGTAATTTTCAAGAGCTTCAGATCAATTTGAAACATTGGACACACATCTAATCTGATATCTGAAAAGCGCTTTAAAATTTGGTGTGAGTTAATTTAACGACAAGACACGGCCATAGGTAAGAAACTAGCGGGATAGCTGCGAGGAAAGGGGTACTCCTCATACAAAGTAATTAGTAATTACGTGATATCTGGAAAGCTATAAAGGCAAGAGCAAGAGGCAATTCTCTATATATTGTAACATTTAATAAAAGGCCTTCTTTCTAAGGCAAGAGAGTATGAGTACTGCATCTAAAAAAACGGTCTAGGAAGGTCTTACAGAAGGCCTTATAAATGAATGCCTCCAAACGTTCGCCGCTGGGTAAAATCAACAATAAAACTAATAATTCCGTATTGCTGACGGCTATGTATTCCTAATGGGCTTAAATGGTTACTGTGTGTTCATTATATTGTTTGTTATTTGAAGTTTGTGTAGTTGAATTAGCAAACAAACCCTAAATTGCTTGTCGTTGGTTTTGTTTCTTGTGTTTGTTTACTTGCCAAGTTGTTTGGCTTACGAAAGAAAAAAAATTTACCTGTTCATTTTTTCTTCTTTTTGATCTTATAACTGGAAAGTAAAAATTTTAACAACACCAACCAACATTTTTAAAATGTTCTTGGTTTTTCAGCATAATGTTCTGTTTCTTGATAATTTTTTGTATTTAAAATTCATCAGTACTCTGAAAGAATTTTATCGCTGTTATTTATTTGAAATGATAAAATTGCAACTTAATTTAACGAACATAGGAACGAGGAGCTTCACTCGTTATTGTAAAGTATCAGAGTCTTTGCAGGAAATAGAACCAACCCACTATCACCGGACTGATAAACTTGCATACTACAAAATACCCTACAAGGGCAACCACAAAAAATTAATTAATACTCTTAATAACAATTTCATATTTTATTCATATTTTCGTGATTCTAGTTAAAAGTTATTATTCTCTTATTGAAAATGAAAAGTCTTGTTTTGTGCTGCGTACGCAATTGTTTTCTCAAAAATAGCTTTTTGTGCTGCATGTGTATACTTACTGCCTTGTAATGAGTTTTTTGTTGTGGAGCTGAAAGTTTCTTCTCTCTGATGAAAATATGCTTATATATGGTATTAGAAAACATATTTACATGGAATAAAAAGTAAATGAAAATTAAATTATGAAACTTGGTATTTTACTTGGTTTCTGGTTTTTTATTTTGTTGTTTAAAAGAAATTTAAATATAAACTTAAAACTGAAGACTACAAAGTCAGTTAACAAAACTACCCGAAAGGGAGCATAGATTGAAATCACAAATATTATCGATTTACTTGGTACTGGTTCTTAATGAAACATTTGATGGGTTGGCACGGAAACATTATGTTTATCCACAATGCTTGATCCTCGATAAAAAAAATAACGAATAATTCAATTGCAGTCTACTACTTCTATATCAAAAACTCGTCTTATTGAGTTAGTTCACCTTAATATAGCTTTATATTCTGCAACTATGTATGTATGTATTGCTAACGCGGTCACTATCACACCTCGTAGAAGTTCTGTTAAGTCTACATAAAGTAGGCTTTAGAGTCCTTGTCCAGACTAAGCTGTAATTCTTCTAAAGAATAAGTGGAGAGATATCTAAGACATTCTAGTACATCTAAAGATGCACATCCGTTTATTTTCTAGCGCAATGGCGTCATATACATAAACTAGAAAACAATTGTCAGCCGCGCTTTAGTTTTCAAGTGCGTTCTGGCGCATCTGAGAGATCATTTTCTACTGCAAGACTTGTTCAAACAGACTTATGAAATCGTCTTCCTTTGAAAAATTTGATAATGGTTTGGTTTTAAACAAAAACTGTATTCATATTGGCGCATAGTCATAGTCAAACAATGTATTGTTTTATAAACATAAGATGATGAAATGTTTCAAATACATATATACACACATATATGGTTAATGAGTTGGCATAAGCACTAACGAAATGCACGCACTCTCAACTCAACTCACAACAAATAACAATTCTTTTAAATAAGTAGATTATTTTAACAATAAATTCCTTTATACCCCTTGCTTGTTGTAACCATCATACGTATATTAATGATTACTTAAATGTTTTCTTTCTTTTATATTCCTTTACAGATCGAAAGAAAAGGTTTCATATTGAAACAAACAGAATACAACAGAGTGGAGTGGAGTGGAGTTTTGAATAAAAACAATAATAATATGTAATAGAAAGAGCTATGTACTTAAAATATAAAAAATAAGAATAAAATAAAACCAATAAAAAAGTATATATAAAAAAATAAGAAAGAAAGAAATAAAAGACGACTAGAAATAAATAAAAAAAAGTGCATTTTTAAAGAAAAACAAGTCAACAAGTTTAAGACCAGTTTAAATAAAGTGAAACGTAAATAAAAGAAGGGGCTTAAACCTCTCTATACAAAAGTGTGTTTGTGTTTGTGCATATGCTTTAGTACATTTTTTGTTTGTTTTCTTTTTGTTCAATTAAAGACAAGAAGCCATTTTGTTATTTTTCCCAACAAGAAAAATATATATGTATGTACCTAAATACATACATATGTACCTACATACATAAAAAATTCATGGAATTGAGTTTCATTTTGTTAAAGGAAACTAAAGACATGGCCTAAAAAATAAAAATTAATTATAATATATATAAATATAAAATATAAATATATAAATAAGTTTTAAAACATAATGAGCAGCAAAATGTCACTAAAAACTTAGCAGGTATTTCTTTTATTCTGATAAAGTATACAAATTAGTTTGTTGTGATGGATTAAGAAATGATTTATTAAAACTTTGTGCAATTAATTTTGTGAATATCAAACAACCACTACGACAACACATATTGTTTCAGTTTCCTGATTTAAATGTTTCAGTGTGAAAGCTTTAATTTTTACTTAAACGGGAGTCATTAATTACGCAATTTTGCTAGATTTTAAGATTTCAATATATTCAACTGCTACAACTGCAAATTTTAACTACTTGTCTGTCAGCTCTGAACAATCAATCTAAATTCCACAAGAAACGAAACAACATTTGCCAACTTATTCAACAATATTAATTTCCAAAACCGAGTGTATTTCGATTTGCAAACATACTTCTCTTCGAATTTGGGACAAAAACAAACAGCAACGTTCATCTCTCATCGGCCACATCTACCATACCAGCAGTTTGTTGTATCACTGGTTTACATCAAAAAATTTTCCATTATTTACCCAATCATAGAATTTGCAGTTGTTCGCATGAAAGTATCTGCAGAAAATAATAAAAACAACATCAACCACATAACTTACTGCACCAAATCTTTAAACTTTTTGAACCTCGATACAGCATCATAATGGCAACTTGGAAATACTTTTTGATAGGTGAGTATTGGGATTTTATAGCACAAAATAATTGAAATCGCACAAATATTACTTTGCAAAAAAAAATCATGAATATGTCGCATTCCATGAAAAAACGGAAATCTGAACAACTTTATTAACCTTAATTTCTTATATACTTTTGCACCTATATAGTGAGACTATGCTCTCATCTAAAATAATTTATATAAATTATAGCTAATAGATCACATTTGTTTTATTTACCGTTAAATTTTTAAATGAAATTTATTTGTTGATGGTTATTAAGCAATTGTCTATATGCATTTCATTGGCGCTTTTACCAAATCGTCAGTAGACTTCAACCACAACTTTGAACAGTTACAAACCTCCTATTTTATGCACAGACTTTCAAAAACCATTTGAGAATTTACAAACGATAATATTTTTGAAAATCACAAAAGAATAAAATAAGTGTAGTAGGCTTAGAAACTTATGCAAAACCCAACAAATATTTTATATTCGATATGAATCTATTTTATTTTTCTACACCTGTATACAATTAGAAATCCATTGGACAACAATAAAAGTATTATAAGGCAAATTTTAATACTTTTATTAATTTTTAAGTATTTAAAGGTTAATTTTTTAAGAGTAACAGCAAGTAGTAACAAGTAGTTTCAAAAAGCAGTATGCTTTACATGTCATCCTAGGAAATTTTCGAAAAAATATGTCTGCATTACCACGGCAAAATACCAAAACGATAACTGGAATTTCAATTTTCCACTTTACTAAAACTAAAGAAAACGTCTCGGAGTGCAGAAAACAATACTTATCTGTAGACAAAATAGTATCAAACTATATATTATTGTTTATTTGATAGATATAAGTTCATTTATATGCTGTACGTGACGCGATTTGTATGTACGTGACAAAATATAAAAACGTATTTTTAAGTATAAATATGTGCCTTAGTTAATTTTTTTTCGCCAGCCGTGAGCTTGATTCTTATTTATAATATGCTTCTTAAACTCTTTTTCCGCATGTGTAATAGTTTCGCTGGAATTTTCACTCAAATCAAGAATTTCAAATGTTGGGTGACTAGCACTGTCCCACACGTGACGAGCTAAGTCAACTCTTCTTCTTAAATTTTTGATGAACTATTTAAAAAGTTTCTATGTAGGGATAAAGGCTAGTATTTAGTCTATTAAATAACAGAAAAGAGATGAGTTATATGCTTTATCAATTAAAATTTATATGTAATATATGCGCTAGAAATAGTTGAATTTGTCTTTACGTGACAGTGGAATGCTCCATATGTACATATCTATCTCTGCACTCAGCCACCGTCTCCAGCAAACAAAAATTTTTTACATTATAAAAAGTTTTATTTATATTTATTATTGATTGTTTTTGTTTGTATTGGCATTATTTTTATGTTATAACGAACCTCGTACATGAACGTGAGTAGCAACTTAAAGTAGCAGTCTTTTGGTTGTTATTTCATGTCCTTATGCTGGAAACTATTCATTTTAGTTCTGAGGAGAAAGTTTCCTTTTCTTATTTGAACTTTCTCATTTTAGTTATCTATTCTTTTTAAATATTTTTTTAAATTTAAAGCAGAGTGTGCAAACAAACAAAACTTTTTTAAAACATTTTTAATCGTTTCGTCCATAAGCAAAACCAAAACATATACTTTTGCAATGACAAAAAATGGAAACAAAACAATTGGCTTTTCACTCATCTGCATGCTTTAATAATATCCCATTTCAATTGCACAATTGCAAAAAAAAAAGCAGTAGCTCGATTCTCTAACTTCTATTTCGATAATCGTATCGTTAAAATAAATATAACGAAAATTTATCGAATTTGTTATTCAGTAACATTTATAACGATATTCGCTGTCGGCTAACTAACGACTATAATGTTTCTGTTGTTAATGCATAGACAAGAGTCAGCTGTGCAGCCGTAGCATGTACTTTATGCCAACAATAAAAGTTATTGTTCCACTACAATATAGAAACATATAAACACTTTTATGTATAAATAACAATATTTCTCTTATTTAAACATTTATTTTAATATATACATATTTCTCAAAATTAACAACCCGAATGAAAAATTGTCTGCACACTGTTTGGCACAGACAAATTCATTTGTGTTTTTTCCATTCCTCTTTGCGCTTTTCGCCCAGCAAAAACTTTTGTCATTTTTGTAATCGCTAGTAATTTTTAATGGGTTACAAAGTAACGAGTGGTACTTATTTATCTTATTACTATGATTGAAATTAGACCTACTACCTAGTTTTTAATAAAATTAGTACGTATATTTCTCATTATCTGAAAGTAGTTACAATTTGTTGATATGTATTCGTAAACTAAGTAGGCAACCACTTTTAAAGTCAAGATGTGTTTGTATATGAAAACTAATTCTTGTCGTTTAAACTTATAAGTCAACAATATAGCTAAGTGGGTAAAGTACTTGTCTTCAAATTTGAACGAGCGAGCACAGGTTCGTATCCTAGCTGAGTCAAAAAATAAAAAATTAAAAATATAAATATAAATAAAATAACAATAAAATTATGTGTATAAAAACTTTTTTTAATTTTAATTTGTTTATTTGACTACTTATTTTTTAGCTTCCAGTAAGCCACATATTATCTAGTTAATTGCCGAGAAAATGTAAATACATTTGTAAGGAGTACCCCTTATTTTTTGGAAATCTCAAACAAAAATAAGTAGTTATCGCGTCAAATTGTAAGTAGTTACGACTTAAATCCTCATATACCATTTTGCCTACCAGTAAGCAACGTTTTTGCTGGGCGCTTTTTTTAACAGAGATGCTACATGATATCGAATAAAATTACACAATCGCACTATCGCTACTGCAATCGACTAAATATGTCGACAAATGTTACGATTATAATCGTAACATTTGTCGTAACATTTATCGGATCGGTAAAAGTTACCGAATTCCGCTACAGAAATGTATTTCGTTGTTCTTGTTCTTTTCTAGCTGCGTACATTTAAGTTAATGTACATTTAGTATACACAAGCACAAACAATTCAAAACTAAATGGGAATATCAGCCATGTCACAGATTCCGTTCGGATTGGTTTTGATTCCGTAGTTGTCATTCCGAAAAAGTAAATTTTTGGTGCTTTAGATTCCGTTTATTTTGTATTTGGTTCTTACAATGATTAAGTTTTTATACCTTGAGGCGTTTATTTACTCTTGTTTTTAGATGCAAAGCTCACATTAAGCTTTTTATTAACATGGAAAGCTCATGACCAAATATTTATTTGACGCTCCTAAAAGTATGCACGTTTTTTAGTATTTACTGCAAATGAAGTCAGTAGAAAAGTGTTTTTCATTTCCACTTTGAAATTTAAAAGTGGTTTGATTACGAAGAACATTTTCGATTTTCGTTTTCTGAAGAAGCAACTTACGAAATTGAAACCACTTCCGATCAGAATGGTTTTCTGTGACACTGCACTTGCCTTTTTTTCTTTTATTTTTTTTACTCAGTCGGCTTTTTTGGTTTCGACCAACTTTAAACCGTTAAAGATCCTAACCGGTCATGCGAAATTAAAAATCATACAGAAACCTAACGATGATTTTTAAATACCTGTCGATATACATTTTGATATAGTTCGCCGACTTAATTTTTTTCGTATCCACAAAATGGCGTCTTTTGGCAGCCATATTGAATTTTAACTACTGTCATATCTTTAGGGACACTCCCAGGATTAACTCTGCAGTTACACGTTCAAGAAATTGCTTTCAAGTTGATCACACGTATTGCTTGTTAAAACTACTTTAAATTGACGCTATGACGTAGGCTGTAAGCAACTTGATAGTCAATTTTGTTTCCAAGATGCCGTCGTCAAGGAATCAACAACGAAACAGTAAAACCCTGTTATAACGAATTCTCGGTAGTAACGATCTAAGTCTTAAGTGCCGACGTTTCGGTTGCCATTTTCGTACAAAAATAATTCGTAATAGCGAATTCGTAGTTAACGAGTCCTCCCTCGTTTGAATCGAACTACGCTTATTACGAACTTGTCATGGAGCGGTTTTTTTTGCTGTTTGCACAAAGTTCGTTATAGCCGAGTCTTTCTGTAATTTACTTACAATAATAGAGATCAGCTGTTTAAATTGAACGAAAAATTGAAACAAATCCATTTCCAATTATGTGAGTGTGTTAGTAAAAAAGTGTGAATGTATTGAAACTTGAAACAAAAATTGAAACAAAACTTGAACGTGTAACCTCCAAGTAAGACAAATCTATTGACGTATGAATTATTAAAATCGGCATATGTGTTCGGTTTATATAGTGCCGCAAAGGAACACACATACATACATACTAGTGATGTTACGAATATTCGTATTCGTATTCGAATCGTTGAATATTCGTCTCTTTCATGATATTTGTATTCGTATTCGCCAAATTCAAGCGAATATTTCACGAATATTTTGTGAATACGTTCCAAAAAATAATACATAAAAATACTGAAAATTAAACAAAAAATATTAATTTTTACTAAAAAAATGTTTCTATAATGCAAAACAATAATCTTTTTTTAGTAAAGAAAAAAGAAATAAAATATATTTCACAACGACATGGTATTTAAAAAGTAAAGTCCTGTTAAATTAATTTATTAATCATGTTAAAGTAAAACTCAAAGCTCAGTAAAGGAATGTTAAACTTCAAAAATAAAAGTTTTGAAGTCTTTTCTCCATCAAGCCTATTGTGCGGTGTGTAAATAAGCTCTGCACCACTTAACATTCGCTCGCTCGGAACACTCGCCGCTGGTGTCACTAAATATTGCCTGGGTATAGGTAAAAGAAGCTCGTATTTTCCTTTATTTACTTTCCACCAAAAATTTAAAAAAGTGGCATTCAGATGCTAAGTTAATAAATTTCGAATTCCGTCATCGGAATACCATAATTATGTTGAATACCTATAGTATTGTGACAGTTTTTCTCAATTTATTGTTATTGACGCAAATGGTAGATTTTTTCAATTAAATTTGAAATATGGAGTGGTACTAACTATTTAGATTGAATATTCGTATTCGAATTCGGCGAATATTGTTTCAGATATTAGTATTCGCGAATATTAAAAATTGATATCCGTAACATCACTAATACATACATACACAGACTGATAGACACAGTACCCTTCTTTGCGTCACGCAGTCGGGTAAAAAGTGATAATAAGTATGGAACTTCTAAACTTCTAAATATATTTGCATAGAAATTGAATTGGTTGGAGAGGAGGCTTTCAGAATCGCGTTTTTTCTTGTAGCCGCAGCAATGTGCAATGAAGCTTGTAGCTGCACCAGCGGCGGAGCTACAAGGGCTGAAAATTAGCTACCTCGGGTTGAAAAATGTTGTAGGCATATAACTCTGTTAAATATTAACCGATTTCTAAAATTTTAGGCGCGTTGGATTTTGCTAGGTAAAGTAAAGAAAAAAATGTCTTTGTATCTTTTATAGTTTAAGAGATAGTTGACTTCGAAATTAAAATCTTTGTGCACAAGCTTCATTGCACATTGCTGCGGCTACAAGAAAAAACTTCACATCTTGTTAGATGTTCGATACAAAGTGTGGTTATCCACGAAAATTCCTCCCAGTATCATTTTACACGTTTCAAAAAATATTTATTTTTATTTATTTATTTACTTGATCAATACAATACAAAAAGAACAAGTTTTATATTACAGTATTGGGTAGTAATTTGGCAACTAAGTTTAAATATAATCAATAGTGTAGAAAACAAGAAAAAAGAAAGAAAATAAAATTACAGATACATTTTTGTGCACAGATACGAATATGAAAATA
This sequence comes from Panzeria rudis, assembly GCA_956483635.1. Classification (NCBI taxonomy): domain Eukaryota; kingdom Metazoa; phylum Arthropoda; class Insecta; order Diptera; family Tachinidae; genus Panzeria; species Panzeria rudis. The sequence continues at coordinate 78,437,918 of OY101449.1, forward strand.
GTGTATAGTTTTAACTAAAGTACTCAATAATGGCAGATTTGAGATGACTTGTATTGCTCATTACTTGAATTTGAGGGGGTAGTTGGCTCCAGAGTCGAATCGCATTAATGAAAAAGTGTTGCTCAGAGATTGCTTTGTTATATCTGATGCTGTTAATCTTGTTAGCTCTATTCGACCTAGAAAATAGTATTCTATTATATAAGTAGGAAGGTTGTTGACTATATATAATCTTATGCAAAAACAATAGCGTTCGGCAAATTATGAAATTATCAAACGTAACGTTATATATTTGTTTTGCATATTGCGAGATGCTCCTGTTCCTTTTTATACCAAATACGTTGAGCTTTCGCCTACTAACAGCATCGCAACTGGAAAATAGCTCACAACCATACATTAGCGTAGGCAATAGATAGGTTTTTGGCTAGTAGCATTCGGATATCTATCGGTGTATAATGTTGTGACATCCATAGATTTCTTAACATAGAAAAGGTTTTCCCACAGTTTATTTTAACATGGTCTGACCAGTTAAGTTGTTTATTAAAAACTACACCAAGATTTTTTGCAGTATCAACATAATTAATAGCCATATTATTAATCCTTATTGGTGGAAGACATGTAGGTATATCTTTTGATGGACCAATAATCATAGCAAGTGATTTTTTTGGGTTTAAGCTTAGGCCATTTGCAGATGCCCAAAGATTAATATGATGCATATTTCGTTTATCAATTGTATGCAATTTGCGGTATCTGATATCTTACAGCTTATGTAGAGTTGCACGTCGTCAGCATACATATGAATTTTGCAATGTTTCACTTATAAAGGCAGGTCATTGGCGTATATAGAAGATAATAGTGGCCCAAGTATGGAACCCTGTGGTACGCTTCTACGCATTAAGCAGCATGCAGAGACATTTGTTTCATGGGTAACGCTTTGACATCTGGCACTTAAATACGATGTTAACAGTTTCAATGCAGTTGGAGAGAAATTACACATATGTTTTCATTTAAGGTAGAGAATGGAATGATGCACACTGTCAAAGGCTTTGGAATGATCCAGCAGTATTAAGAATGATATCATTTGACGTTTATCAGAGTAGTAGTACAGCTGTGCTTTGCTCTAAATCCAGATTGTCTATAATTTAGCAAGGAGTTTGTATGTAAGTAGCGGCTTATTTGTGAATGAATTAATTTTTCAAAGACTTTCGAAAGATAGAGCAAAATTGCAATTGGTCGGTAACTCTTATCAGGTTTCATGATCGGTATGATTTTAGCATTATGCGTTGAATCGCTCGACAAAATGTCGATTTTATTAAAAATTAAGTGAAGGAACTCAGTTGATAAAAATCACAATTTTAATATAACAGAACAATTTGAATTTGTTTGTTGTATGAATGTCCCAATTTTTGTCAATTGAGTTACTTCAGCTAATTTTTAGTAAAATGAACATTTGTCGAGGGATTTTAATGATTTATGGCTTATTTTATTCCAAATATACCCAGTTTGGTAATTGATAAAAATTTTAAATTTTAATCCTCTTTATTTTATTACGAGCTTTTGTAAACGAAAAAATTTTTAATTTTGCATGAAATAACTAGTTTTTCGCCGTCAATTTCTGAACAACTCCGAAATAATTGCAAATTTACTGCCTGTTCCACAATGTCGACAAGTCGATGTCGTTCTCATATTTATATTGAAAACAAAAATAAATTTTAATTTTTTATTATTGTTTTCAATATAAAGAGCAAAAAAATGAAGTATATAAAAAACAAAACAATTTAGATCTGAACTTTTCACAAAAATCAGAAGTTAACACAGAAATTAACAGAAAAACATGATTTGTAAGAAGTTTTGCAGTGATATAAAATAACGTCTGTTTTGTTCCCAACCGGGACCGGAACGATTATGAGTAATATACTAAAAATTACTATTTAATTATTATATTCCAACTTTTATTTCTTGCTTACCGAATAAGAATTATAACGATTGCTTAAAATAACGATTGCTTAAAATTTTTATTTATTTTTTTTGCTTAAAAGTTAACGATTATTTTTAATTTTTATTTTTTGCATACAAATGACGAGTAATATAGATTTTTAGTTTTAATATGTAATATGTCTTAAGCCAATGCTTAAATTTATAAATTTAACTGGAATAGAGGATTTAAATGGAATTTGCAAATTTTGGTTAAAAATACATCAACAAAGTACAAATAAAAACCTAAAATAATGATTATTTTTAAGCCAAAAATAAAAATCAAGAAATATTAGTTAACTTTCCAGCAAAAAAATAAAAATTTAAAATAGTTGGTATTTTTGAGCTAAAAAATAAAGCTCAAAAATAAGAATTATTTTACGATAAAAAAATAAAACTCAATTATAACTCTTAAAAGAATGTCAAAAAATAAGAATTTTATTGTTCAATAACATGTTACTAATATTTTCGGCTCCTGGTTCTCAATTGATGAAATTTATTTTGTGTAATGTTGGATTTGTTAAGATTGGTTTCCTTTTTAAAAATTCGCCACTTTAACCTTTTCATGCACTTGTTGTATGTATTACAACAAGAACCTTTGAGAGTATTTTTCTTATTTCTAATGATAAAATTTTGCGAAACGGAGTATTATTCTGTAGGGCTTTACTTCAGTTTTCTTACTACTTGAACAGTAATACAACATTTTTATGTTTAATATATTAAAAAAAAGCTTTATAGCTATTTTCATTTTTGCCTTATTTTTATTTTTTATATTTGACAACAAATTTTAAAAACATATAGGTGCTCTAAAGACGTTTGGTGCATGAAAGGGTTAAGTTATTCAATTAAGATTGAAAAAATAATAATCAAGTAAAAAACAAGTTGATCTCGAAAACGTTTTCATTTTAATGTAATAATACATATCAGAATGTTTAAGCCAATTTATCACAGTTATCTTTTATTTCTTTGCCAAGGACTTTGCTAATATTTTATTTATAAATAATGAATTATAAGTAACATTCTATTAGTATTACACTTTCCCAGAATCCATTAAATCGACATAATATCTCTTGGCAAATCAGATACATATTACGTGTATAGCTACGCAGGACACATAATAAATATGTATAAACATATGTATGTATGTACATATGTACATACTTAAAATCATTCTAAAATAAAATATACAAAATAAATTACAAAGGCAGCAATATGCATACAACATTTGAATCAAAACATTTTTCAGATTTCGCACGCTCCACAATAACTGACATTCAAACATTTACAGTATAATTCCACATATCCATTCACTTACTCCTGCATTTATACATATACGCTCAGTCGCACTCAATAATAATTTTGATTTCTTTCATAATTCATATTTTAAATTTGCCAAGTAGCTTATTTTCACATCTTAAAAACGAATTTAACCAAGCAGTCCATAAGCACGCCCGCTATCACGACATCACACATCCTTAAATGAGCAGCATAAAGCGGAATAAAATACCAAGAGAATAAAAGATCTGAAGCAGAAATTATAATTTTATAGCGTACGATGCATTTATATTTCACTTACATATCAGGGATGCAAAATGAGAATATACAAATTTTACTAATTTTCAAGAAAAATTTTTCTTTTTCCAGTCCGATTGTACTAAATTCTTGTTCTATTACTTTAAAATATTATTTACTAAAAATCAACAAAAAAGGCACATTGAAGTGCATTTGCATTTCGTACTTATACGTGATGATCTTTATGAAATCGGACCTTATTTCCGAAATTGAGTTAGCTAAATGCCCTAAAACTTTGAAAGGAATGCTGTTTTTCGTTATTTTACGAGTGAAAACTGAAGTAAAGGATAAAATATTGTGTATAAAAATAGCATTTTGGAAAAGAGATGCTAACTTCCCCAATGCGTTTCATATGAGGGCAGTTAAGGTTCCTTTCTCTATAAATGTAGAGGTTGGAAAAATAGCTTTTTAATTTGTTTCGGAAGTCAATTTAGGGATATTCCACTTGTAAAGTGGGAGGAACTGCTATTTTAGCTTTACAGAAAATCATTGATGGAAAGATAAGACCTCTGTTCATCAGGCTCATCACATATGTACATATGCAGATAAACTTAACAATTAATAATAATGTTTAATTTGAAAAGGCACACAAAAGATTATAAGTTGTTGAGATCTGAATATAGAAGGGTTATTTAGAATATGTTTCTTGCTGCTTTGGATTAGATTGGACACAGTCGAAACAAACAGTATAGCTCTCTTGGGTTTTCATTATATTTTAATATCATTTCCATATTTGCAGATTAATGTGGAATGGATAATATTCCTCTCGCAATGCTTGGAATATCAGTAAATATCAGTTTATTTAGTTAATTTTTGATTTATACCTTCGACCGAAAGGCACATATCGTAGGTCATACGTTGACAACACGTAACTGATTTTTTATTATTGTTCACAAAACACATAAAACTTCATATAATGCGCTAAAAAACTTTCCTATCCTCAAAATAAGAAAAACCGAAATTACTTGAGAGCATCTACTAAATAACTCGCATTTATTTTATTTCATTACTAATAACGCTTTCAGCCTATTTATAATGTAATATCTTCAACTGAAAAGTTGTAAAAATCATTACGTGTTGTCAACGTATGACCATCGATATGTTGTCGTTTTTAAAGACTTAACAATACGGAACCTTTTCCTCTTTCTTGAATATTCAAGAGAACACTGAATATGGCACGTATCCGAAACCAATCTGTTTATTAACCAAATTTTACGTGGGATGACAGAAAATCATTCCAAATTCAAACAAACCCCGTCACTCTCCAAAATTTTGAAATAGTGCTAAATTACACTCTAAAACACTTTTGTTGAAAATTAGGTCGATAATAGTCGGCAACACTTTACAGATTATTATCGACCTAAAATTACACACGCATTATTTTTCAACAAAATGGTTTTACAAAAAAAAGCGATTGGCTGCGTGTAGGTCTGAACCGCGACCTCCTGACTGATGGTCTGACGTATCTACCATTCAGCCATAGCCGTATTATACTTTATATTACATTTTTTTCCACTTGGACAAAATATGTTTAATTTGAAAGGTTTTTTCTTTAATAAAATAACTACAAAATCTATGTAATTTTAGACAAGAAGAAATTTTCAACACAAATTTAGACAATATATGATCGTAAATTTGAAGTAATGTTTTAGAGTGTAGTCATTGGGGTGCTATTGTACTTTTGACTTTCAAATAGTGTTAAAAAAAGTAGAATTGTACCAACTTTTGCATCCCTGTTTCATATACATACATATGAAATTTATTGTGTTTAGTATAAAATTGTTAGTCGTATAATTTATTTTTATTGAAATATTTTAAATATGCTTTTTCAATGTTTTATAAGCATTTGAGAGAATGGTGTAAATCTAAACAAATTATATTTATGCTGTTTTAGTTTGAATTGCGGGCTAGGCACCCATGCACTTTTTCATTATTCAGCCTGTTCATAGAATCCGTTATGTAATTGGATTGGAAGCGGACTTCCCATTCCAATTGTGAATGGGTTCATGAAACCGAATCGGAATTGTCTTGTCCGAAAATTTTTTATTTTTGTTCGAAGTTAACATCTGTAGCGGGATTCTGCAACTTTTAACGATCCGACAATCGTAACAGTTGTCGACATATTTAGTCGCTTACAGTAACGATAGTGCGATTGTGTAATTTTATTCGATATCGTGTAGCATTGGGCTTTATTTAAAAAAGCCGGGGTTTTCCAACCCTGCTTTAAACGCTAATTTTCTATTTAGCTAATGCTGTCTGATTTGACAATTTATTGTCATTTTGACAATTTTTGGTTAAAAAAAAAAGCAAATTACGATTTGACGAAAATTTTTATCTGGCGTGGTAAATGGATTTTTATAAAATTTGGTACATCCGCTTTAGTAACATGGTTCACGGCTAAGATGTCTTTTACGGCGGTAAAATATCTCATTTCCAAGTTATAATAGCAAAAAGCGGATATATGAATTTTTAATGATACTGGAAAGTTGGTAGCACTTTTACGGCCCTTTTCACAATGTGTGATTAAGAGTTAACATGGACTTTAACAACAAGTTTTGTATGCCGAACTTGCCGTTAAAGTCCACGTTAACTTTTAATCGTACATTGTGAAAAGGCCGTTAGTTTTTAAAATTGGTGGAATAGAAAAAATATTTTTCTAAAGGATACAGCTACATTTTTCTCATGCAAAACTAATCAAGTTTAAAAAATATATGTTTTAACGTAAAAAAAGGCCCGGATTAACCTTAATCTTTTTGGAGGGGAATTTTTAAATGAGATATTTTAGAAACTCAATTGAAATGATGTACATTTTAGTCGTTTTCCCAGGGCTGTAAAAACCTGGTTTTTTAAATAAATCCCAGCCCGGCGGGGTTTTCATTGAGGTTTTTTGGGTTTTATTTGGCTTTATTGGGTTTTTTGTAATGATCTAATAATTGGTCTAAGCAATGTTGTCAAGCTAGTCCTTTTCGGTATAGATTTAGCAAGAAAATCTACAATAATTGTCATCGCATCGTTACACAACGTTCAGTTGTATAATGAAGCTTTAAATCTCCAACAAATGTTACTCCCAGTTCAACGAGATCTAAATGCTTTACAAAGTGACTCCGCTACAAAGGCAACGGCCGTTGTAATTTGTTGAACAACGCTATAATACTGTCAAAACAGGATTTTGTTAAAAAACGAATGAAAAGCTTACTAACTCCAGCTCATTTTTTTGGCGAATAGTGTGCATCCAAAGAAAATGAAAAGATAACAGAAGTCAAAATCGTGCGTAAGTCAAAATCAACCTCATCTCTAGCAACTTGTTTGGCATCTAAAACTAAAGATGCAGAATACTTTCCACAATATTAATTTAATGAAAAAAATAAACACGTCTTCTTTAAATGAAAAAAAATGGTGGAAAATATTAAAAGCCTAAAATTCATTCCCTTGAAATGTTTTCCCTTTCCCTTCTTTTGCAATCATGAATAAAAATTCGAAAAACTCCCCTTATCATGAACTTTCCCTTTTCCCCTGTTTATGGTCACTTTATTTTAGCGGTCGAACTTAATAAATACATCATGTGATTCCTATTTTGTCCTTCCAATTAATTATAAAAGCTTATAAATATTTATTTTTAGGACAAAATCAGTAAATAGTGTTTATTTATCTTCATACTAACACATTTATCTTACTATGTACTTATTCCTTGCAACACTTTTCTGGCTCACAGGAGCTAAGTTTTGCGGTGATGGGATATCAAATAATTTTTCCTCGTCTGTAGAGAATCAGTCATCGAGTCCAAAATATATAAAAACAATATGTATAAAAATACAATTTTATTCAGACAAAACTTGTTTAAATTCCCTTTTAAAGTTGCTACTGAAAATCATAAACATTTATACCATGATTTTCTACTCACTTGGGTTTTTTTAAACAAAATACCCATAAAAACGAGGGTGGGTTTTCTTAAGTTACCCAGTGGGCCGCCAACCTTGCTTTTTCTCCTTCCATGGATCCGCGCCTGTGTAAAACTACGTCGTTGTTCATTCTTAGTGCATCAAGAATACAACTTTTTATATTTTAGCCCCACGTTGAAAGCGAAATAAATTGTCTAATGTTTGGAGAATGTTTCTGGAACAAAACGGTGTAATTTATGCCCCCTTTTTCCAAAATGTATTAGTCATTTTAATATTCTTCTGATATATAAAAATTAATATGTATTTGTTTGCCTGTTCGTTTGTACTCTATGCAAGGTCAAGCCACTTCGATCGCGATGAAACTTTGTAAACACATTCTCTACAACTGCAACTTTTCGTAACGCTTTTCACAAAATTTGTCGTAAAATTTATCTAGTCTGTACCAAATCTCTAACCTTAAAAATTTAGTTTACACGAAAACAATAAAAAGCCATTCATTTATTGCAATATCCGGATAAAGTCATATTCTTTTTAAGTTTTACTTTAATGAACAATATACTGTGTTTATTATTTGTATAAGTAAGGATTACCGCCGGGCTAATTAATGGTCAACTATTTTGTTTCCAAAACGTAAATAAAAATTTTAAATCATTTTAATTATCACAATTTACCCAACGTTTCGTTTGTTTTTACAAACTTCTTCAGGGGTGTATGTTTCATTAAAATGATTTATAGCATTGTAAATTTTTTAATTAATACTTATTATTCTAAAAAACTGGACTTGACGACACAGATATGAATAATAAATAAATAAATAATTGAATAAATTGGTAGATCACAACACAAAATCAATAGTGAACTTAATACTAGTATAGCATATTCTTTTTATTGCAGCAGTAACTACAAAATCTGTCGGTGTTGCCAGTATCCAAATCTAAAATTCCTTAAAACTATAGTAGAATTTGTATGGGATAAATTGAGTTTATTCATTCTGATTTTTGTAAGTAACGAACGGATAGTCGTACAGTAAAGCTCATGATACGCTTTTGTAGAGAATTGAACGCTCTACAAATTTTTTCGAATAACCTAATATTTCCGTCGCATTCTTGAAAAATCGTATAGATTTAGGGTGAATTTTATTTTGACCGTTAATAACTTTTTATGAAACTGACTTACCAAAAAATTACCTATGACCCTTTTTGTAGGGCGCTTAATTCTCTACAAAATCGTACCAAGAAATCTACTGTACGACGTTCCGTTCGTTACTTACAACAATCAGAATGAATAAAATCAATTTATCCCATACAAATCGTATGGGAAATCGAAAAGTACAATGCGCACTATCTCATCATTAATATTATGAGCTTATATTTTAACAGGCCTATTTTTTACCTAAACAAAACTTTTGAACTTGGTTCTGAGAAAAAAAAAATAAAAATTTTTTTGAGAATGACCCTAATGTACATATGAAGAGGTCCGTAAATAAATAAATAAAATGGAAACAAGATTATGTACCATATTTTATGTACATTAAAATAATTAAAATAAGAAATAAAGATAACAATCTTGAAAAATAAATTTTTCTTGTCTTTTTGCTATGCCGAAATTTGTTCGATATCGGTTTATTTATGACTAGCTATACCCGGCGTGCTTTGCTACCCCATTGTTGTGCAGATTTTTTTTTCGGTTATAAGTATTTATTTATTGTATCTTCAATAAAATTGAACTAACAATAAGTAATCAAATCTTAACTCTAAAATTTTAATTTTTAAGTCCATCCAGTGCCAGACAAAAATATTTGTTTCAGCGGTTTGTTGTTTACGTCTATCGTGTTCGGCTGGGAGCAAAAGTGTCCCTCCTTCTCAGCCGAGTGTGGCCTCTAAAGTTAATGATGTTTCGGGCTAGGGGATTTGGGTGTCACTCAAGTTTTTTTATGTATCTTCTCACGTGTTTAGAAAACACTGTCTTAACCAGCGGCTCATTTAAATCTTTATGAATTCGCTTGTTTCTGACATACCATGGGGCTGCTGTAATCGTGCGGAGTATTTTATTTTGTCGCCTTTGAATTTTTTCTATATTTGATGCCGAGGCAGTGCACCATAACTGGATACCGTAGGACCATATTAGTTTTAGAATGGAGTTGTATAGAAGAAGTTTACAATCTAGGCTTAGAGTACAGTTCCTTCCAATGAGCTAATTCATTTGAGCTGCTTTTAATTTCATTTGGGTCACCTTTGCATTTATGTGTGACTTCCATGTTAGACGACGATCAAGATGAACACCGAGATATTTTACTTCAGTGTGTTGAGGTATAGTTTGGTTATTTATTTGTATAGGTGGGCAGGTTTCTTTGCACAATGTAAAAGTAATGTGTAGATATTTTTGTTCGCTAATTTTTATCCGCCATTGTTTTGGCCATTGTTCCAACTGGGGTATATAATCTAGCAAATTGCGCGTGGCTTCTTGATGGCGTTTGTGAACACTTAGAAAAGCTGTATCGTCAGCGAATGTTGATATGTGTATGTTACTGCTTACCGGCAAGTCAGAGCCATATATCAGATATAATACAGGACCGAGGATGTTGCCTTGAGGAACTCCGGCTTCAATGGGTTGCGGAGGGCTTTGAAAATTACCTTCTTTAACAATAAATTTTCGCTCATTTAAGTAGCTTTCTAAAAGTTTAAGGATGTTTTCGGGCAGGTTTTTCTTTAGTTTATGTATTAAACCTTCGTGCCATACTTTATCAAATGCCTGAGAAACATCGATGAAGAGCGCAGAACAATATTTCTTTTCTTCGAAGGTTTTTCTAACCACGTTCACGAGTCTATGTGTTTGCTCAATCGTAATATGTTGTCTCCTAAAACCGAATTGGTGGTCTGGAATGCATCCAGTACGATTCAGTATGGGTGTTAGCTTACTCATAAGTAGCTTTTCAAATAGTTTTGACATGTTAGACAACAGGCTTATAGGTCTATAGGATTACACCTTCGTATGATCTTTGCCTGGTTTAGGTATCATGGTAATCAGCGAAACCTTCCATTCTGCGGGATAGCATTTGAGGCGCAAAATACTGTTAAAAATAAATAGAATTATCCGTTTTGCAGTATAGGGTAGCTCTAAGAGCATTTTATTGCTTATTTTATCAGCGCCTGGAGCTTTTTTCGAGTTTAAGCCCGCAATATAGTGTTCAATCTCACGAATGTTGAACCTCAAAATAACATCTGGTATAGCGAGAACTGGTGGCAGCTCAACTATAGTATCAGACGTATTTGGAGTAAATACTTTCTGCAAGTGGTTTACAAACAGAGTAACTTTTTCAGCGTCAGTTCTTGCCCAGTCTCCATTCGAAGCTCCCAATGGAGGCTTATATATCACTGGTCTTTTGAGGCCTCGGGCTGCTCTCCATAGCGAATAGTCTGTTTGAGGTGTTGCGTCGAGCCCATTCAGAAAGTTTTGAAGAGAAGCAGTTTTTTGATATTCTAGTAGGGTTTTCAGCTGTTTAGTACATTCCTTCAGCCTAGATTTTAGCTGAGGGGATCTGTAGCGTTGCCATTCTCTACGAACTCTTATTTTTCGGATAAAAGCTGTTATATATCTGCTGAAAAAATTTTATTATATATCACCTATATAGTGACAATAGTTGGTGAGTGATCTGAAGACAAATCTAAAAATGCTTCAACTTGGATCATTTCGCTGGGCACACCCTTTACCATTCCAAAATCAATAGCATCTGGTATTTTTCGGCGATCTGTTGCCCAGTAAGTTGGCTGCCCACTTGATATAACATTTAACCGCATTTTGGAAATTGTGTCAAACAAAACGCGACCCTTTGGCGTGAAGAAGCGAGATCCCCAGAACGTGTGCTTAGCGTTGTAACCACCGGCGGCCAAAAAGCGTGGGCCTAGTGAATTAAAAAATCTACTATATTGATTTTCTGTAATAGAGTACCTGGGAGGAGAGTAAATTGATGAAATCACCAGGTTTTGATGAAAAGCTTTAATGCAGATGTTAGTTTCTTGAAGATAGTCTTCACAATGATCACTCATTAAGCAGTGTTTTAATCGCGATTTTATTAGTATACCCGAGTCACCGCAAGCTCTATCTTTGGGTTCCTTTGTGTCGTAGAGAGTATATCCATTGATTTTAAAAAAACTTCTAGCAGTCAAGTGCGTCTCAGAGATAATTGCGCAGATATAGAAAAATTAATTAACTAATTTAAAAATAACCATAAAATGGGCTAGTTTTTTGGCGATCTTTTTAGTTTTGGCGAATTTTTGCGTTTTAGCGATTTTTTCATTTTGGCGATTTTTCGTTTTGACTTTTTTAATTCTGGAATATTTTAGTTCTAGAGTTTTTTAAAATTTCAAGAGTTTTCCTTTTACGGTTTCCAAGATACAGCAAACTGTCTAAACTAGTTACATAGTCAAAATTACATTAACTTTCAAAACACCTTTAATTTTTGTTGTGTTAAATATTCTACAGACTACACCAATTAACACTAACTTTGAAAATTTCGAGAGTCTATATAAAAGTGTCTGTTATTACATTAGTATTTTAACATGTTTCGTTGCTCGCTTTAGAACACCCTTTAATCTTTAGCCCGTAGTTCTTACGGCTCTCGAGAAAACAGCCTGTGAGAGACAGAAAGACTGACGGACTGACGGACAGCGTATCGAAAACAATAAGATTAATTTACACTTTTGGTGTACATAGCCCTAGAAAGAACCTTTTCCAAAAACTAACTTTTCAAAAAGTAACCATTTTCAAAAGAGTACCATTTTCAAAAAGTACCCTTTCCAAAAAAAATTTTTCCAAAAGTACCATTTCTTAAAACTACATTTTCAAAAAGTAGGTTTTCGAAAAAGTACCTTTACTTTAAAATATAAACGGTTAACAAAAAAAGTACTAAATGTACAAATTTCAAAAAAAGTAAAAAACACCTATCCATTCATTTTTCTATCTTATTATGACGCTTTTGGAATTTTATGTCTACCTTACTTAGATTCGGAGATATAAGAACACCGAGTTTACCCGTCTTTACCCCTTTTAATCCCGTTAGAATTTCAAAAATTCGTTTTCAAAAATTCGTTCTTAGAGAATATATACAAACATATGCATTCAGTATGTGTATCAATGAGCATAAAAAGTAGTTGTATGGAAAAAAGTACCAAAAAAGGGCTACCAATTTTACCCATTATATATTAAATTTTGAAAATATACGAAACAATTTTTGCGGGATTTTTAAGGAGAGAAGAATGAATTTCAAGTTTAGTTTCTAACTTTATAATAGATAAACTGTTAACAAAAAAAGTACCAAAATTATATTTTCACCCTTTTTCGGCCCCTAAATGTACAGATTTGAAAAAAGTTTCAGATACCTGTCCGCTCATTTTTCTATCTTATTATGATGCTTTTAGAATTTTATGTCTACCTTACTTAGATTCGAAGATATAAGGTTACCGATTTTACCCGTTTTTACCCCTTTTAATCCCCTTAGAATTAAAATTTTCAAAAATCCTTTCTTAGTGAAAATATACAAACATATTCATTCACTATGTATATCAATTTGCATAAAAAATTTGTTGTATGGAAAAAAGTACCAAAAAGCGCAACTATTTTTGCTCTTTATATATTCGAATTACAAAAAAGTACCAAAACATGTTTGAGGGCTTCGTAAGGATAGAAGAATGCATTTGAAATTTAATTTCTCTCTCCATTACTTTAGGAGATAAACGGTTAACAAAAAAGTACCAAAATTATATTTTTACCCTTTTTTCGGCCCCAAAATGCAAAAGTTTCAAAAAAGTACCAAGCACTCGTCCGCTTATGTTTTGATCTTATTATGATGTTTTTGGAATAAGGTTACCGAATTTACCTGTTTTTACCTCCTTAGCGTTTGCATTTCCCAAAACCCCGTCTTAGTGGATCTATACATCCTGAGGGGAGCCCACATACGAAATTTCAACTTTCTAGCTTAAGTGGTTTGGGCTGGGCGATGATGAATCAGTCAGTCAGTCAGTCAGTCAGTCACTCAATAACGTTACTCTTTTATTTATATAGAAGATATATAGATAGATATTGCTAAAAATTCGCTATTGCTTCGTGAGCGAACCTTCGAAATCGAAATGTTTTTTTCAAACAAAATTGGGCGTAAACTTCTTTCGATTCATTTTTGATTGTCATTCTCGAAAGTTTTACACGATAAGTGTTATAGATATAATCGAAACCAATAACAATAACGAACGTCTTGCTCAAGTGGTATGAGATATATTTTCAAAACAAAGATTTTAAAATGTAAATAGAATTTTGTCCAAAATATAAAAAACTCAAATAGGATGTTTTTTAAAAAGCTGTCATCAGTCCTTGTCTGTGCCGCATATAGTCCCAGCAAAAACTTTGCATACTGGTAGGCAAAAAAGTATATGAAGATTTAAGTCGTAACTACTTACAATTTGACTCTATAACTACTTATTTTTGTTTGAGAAGTATAAAAAAAATGTAGGCCCCTATTATGATTCACAACTCAACTAGGTTGAGTTGTCAATGCTACGACCTAACTCAACCATTTTTTTGTATTATAATTGACAACTAATTTTAGTTGTCTTCGAAAAAATGTTCGAAAAAAGGTTCATATCTATACTCTCAGTTTCTTGAAACCTAGTAGCCATCACAATATGTTTTAAATATTTTTAGTTTTGGCCTTATTATTTTTTCTAGAGATTTTATGTTTTATGGATATGGCAGCAATATGGGTTGACAAATGGGATAGACTGGCGCCTAAAAGTACCATTCTAAAATTATTTAGAAGTAACACAACAGTCGAAATAAAAATCAAAACACAACTGATAAAAAACTGAGACAACTGCTTTGATGAAGTTGTATTCCATGATAAGAATTTAACAACTACGACTCAACTATCAATTTAGTTGTGAATCATAATAGGGGCCGTATTTACAAATGTATTTACATTGTCACAGCAATTAACTAGTTATTATTTGGCTTACTTGAAGCTAAAAAATAAGTAGTCAAATAAACAATTAAAATTAAAAAAATTTAATACATATATATTATGTTTTATTTATATTTTCTCAATTTTATTTTATTTTTTTATTTTTTTACCCAGCTGGTATACAAACCTGGTCTCGTTCAGATATGGAGACAAGCACTTTACCTATTTATTTATTGTTGACTTATAAGTTTAAGCGACAAACATTAGTTTTCATATACAAACACATGTTGACTTAAAAAGTGGTTGTCTACTTATTTTATTAATACATATCAACAAATTGTAATTACTTTCAGCTAATGACAAAAATGCGTACTAATTTTATTAAAAACCAAGTAGTAGTTCTAATTTAAAGCATAGTAATGATAAATAATTAACACTCATTACTTTGTAACCCATTAGTAAAGTACTACTGTTTACAAAAATGATAAAAGATTTTCCTAGGGTTCAATTTAAAATGAAAAAAAAATATTTTTAGTACGTTTCTCCTAATTCGTATTAAAAGATATGACTCAGTTTTATTTCATGGACAACTTTTATTTTAGATTTAATCTCAAATCATCTTACACTTCCTTTGTTTTTGGTTTCATGATATCTTGTGTTCAGAGTGCATCAAAGAAACATTTAATGCGTTTTTAATTATGGCTTAAATGTTTTTATTTCGTTATCCCTTTGAAGACAAAAACAAAAGAATTCATGCAATATTTAACTGTACAGGCAAACACCTTTATGAGCTTTATCTACATAATACACTTGACGCATTTGCTGAATACAGCATTTGTTTTTAGGTTGGCATAAAACATGTTTGAATGCTGTGTATTTAACACATTTTAGTGACATTTTTCTAACATTTAATTTGAATTCCAATAATTGCTTAATGATTATTTGAATCAAATAATGTCAAAAACTAATTACAAATTAATTAACATCATAAACAACATCATTTGTTTTGTGTATTGCAAATTTATTTATTTTAGAGCATTTTATTATACAGTCAAGGAAAAAACTTTACATACAGCACCAAATTTTGGGATTTAAGGGAACTGGAGAAGAAACCTTAAAAAAAGTTATGTCAATGTTTAAGGTACTAATAAATACCTACGCTTATACGTAAAATAGAAAAATAATATGGGATTTAAAAAAAGAATTATTACCTTGATTTTTTTAAAGTTGATGGTCGAATGGGGTAAAAATAGGTTTGACCAAGTAACAACTCTATAAGATATTGCCTAAGAATATAAATTTCTTTTCCCTTACTCCTTTTGACCACAAACTTAAAAAACCCAAGCTAAAAAATCTTCGTAAGTGCTTACAATTTAACTCGATAACTACTTATTTTTGTTTGATTAAGAAGTTCAAAAATAATGGGTAGCCCTTAAAAATGTATTTACATTGTTACAGCAACGAATTACTTAATATTTGTCTTACTTGAAGCTAAAAAAATAAGTAGTAAAATAAACAAACTAAAATTATTTTTTTGTACAATTAGTTTTTTTTACCCAACTGGGATACGAACCTGCTCTGGTACAGATTTGGGGACAAGTACTTTACTCACCCAGCTATTGTTGACTTATAATAGCCCATTCAGACTGCAGCAAAATTACTTAACTTCGTGCCGAAATTACTTACCAAATTAATAGTGTTCATGCTGCGTTTGATTTCGGCTGGAATTTGGCACTTGAAACATCTTCTATTTCATAAAGTTTCTATGAATTTCGCACTTTTATGGGCACAACACATTCTTTTCCTTCGTTTAAAATATTTTGATACGTTTTATTTTTATAATTTTTGTATTTGAATTAAAACAAATGTTAACTTATTTTTTTCACCCCCACAAAAGAAACTTTAAAACAAAAACAGGGATGTGCATTATAATTTCAAGTTAATTTCGCCGAAATTAAGGAAAATAACTTAATTTAACAAAATTTATGGGAAATTACTTAATTTCAAGTTGATTTCAGCCGAAATCAAGAAATACTTAATTTGGCTGCAGCCTGAACGGGCTATAAGTAGGGGATTTTCCCGGGATTTCCCGTCCCGGGAATTCCAGCGAAAATGTTTTTTTTTCGTTTCCCGCTTTGCTGGGAATTTTATCCGCTAATTCCCGGGATTAAAAATCTATTTATATATAAAAAAAGTACTGATTTTGGTATCCAAAATCCTTTTTTATTAAATTGTGTTCGTTCATCATGAAATAAATAACAATTCCCATGAAAAATCTCCCAAATTTTCTGATTTTCTATCGTGAATGTTTCCCATAACAAAGTTTTTGCGAGCGAATTCCCAAACGTAAAAAACTTCGCATCGCCAATGTTTACTCCCGCGGGTTTTTTTACAAAATAAATTTACAACAAGTTCCAATGGGAACGAGAGGGGAACATGTACGTTGTAATGTGTATTTAAAGTAGCCAAGTTTTCCTCTAACACGCTCAACCGGTATCGGACTCCCTCTTCATTCAACCTGTAATACTATGGAATATGTAAAGAACACTTGATTTTAGAGACAAACGCGCTTAACTCCGTATTATTTTTACTTTGTCTCCGCTAACGCTTCCGGATTCAATTCTGCATCTTTGCTGCAATCCCTATGGATTGCTTCTCATCTTCCACCACCACAAATCATAGTTAAACGCTATTAATTTTTTTCAAAATGTGTATATCTTTCACAAGTATGTACACAAATTATTTATAGAGCACTGATAAACAGGTCACAATATTTGGATTGTCATTGGATTTCATTGCTACCGAAGACTTTCAGCAAGAGAACAGGTAGGCTCTGATGAGCAATTAACGAAAAAAAATTTTAACGGGCACTTTTCATCTGGGCCGGACTAGGTGGCCCCTACTTTGTATAGGACATTTCCAGCACAGTCTAACCAGACACGTCAACTTTGACAGTTGAAAATTGACCAAATCAGGCTTTTATGCCGGCCAGTTAAGCAAGAGACAACAACTACGTGTTGGTGTTTCATTTTATCCAATTAAAAGTGTTGCACATTTTTCTTATGTATGCGTAAAACAAAACAAAAGGAAACACTAATACTTTGTTATTTCTCTTTTGTGATGCTCGCTGCTTCGGCTGAGACGGCAATATCTTCCGACTCGAGTCGTGTCTGGTCAGACTGTGCTTCCAGTATAGCTACAAATTTTGTACACAGGTAGGTCTTGATGGGAAGGTACTAAGAAAAGTGGGAAAAATGACATTCTTCATTTAGGCCTTATTGCATGGGCCACTTGTTGTACCAAATAAAGGCTTAGAAAAAAGAAATAAGATCCGCACAAAAACATAAATGTGAAAAAAGGCCTAGTTCCTATCCAAAAGTTTCGGCCGTAAAAAGTAATGAGATCAAAATAAGGACCAAGTTCTTGATAGGTACAGTACCATCTCATTTCTAGGCAACCTGTTAGCATGACCATATTTTTTTGCCTTTCTAATATGGGAAAGAATTATGGGGAAAATGTTGCCAAGCTCAGAGGTTGCCTAGAATTGAGATAGTATTGTACCTATCAAGAACTTGATCCTTATTTTGATCTCAGTACTTTTTACGGCCAAAATTTTTGGCTGGGAACTTGACATTATTTCCACATTTAGGTTTTTGTGTCGATTTAATTTTAATTAATCACCAAATTAGTGTTTTCATTCGGGATTTCCGAAAAATTACGTAATATGCGAATAGCCCCTAAGTTGCTTCTACAGAAAACGAAAATTTTCTGCGTAATCAAACCACTTTTAAATTCAAAGTGGAATTGAAAAACACTTTTCCACTGACTTCATTTGCAGTAAATACTAAAAAACGTGCATACTTTTCGGAGCGTCAAATAAATATGAGCTTTCCATGTAAATAAAAAGCTTAATGTGAGCTTGGCATCTAAAAACAAGAGTAAAGAAACGCCTCAAGGTATAAAAACTCCATCATTGTAAAAACGAAATACAAAATAAATGGAATCTGAAGACTGCAAAACAAAAACGTTAGAAATGCAAGTACGGAATTAAAACCATTCCGATCGTAATGTGTGACATCGCCGAATAATGCTATTTTTGTGTCCTCTTTTCTTCCTTTTTAATATTTCTTTTTAAAATTCAAAGTATATTTTAAGGCGTATTTAAATATGCGTTGGTATATTTCTTTAAAAGAAAATTTTTTTTTTCTAGAGATCATGTATGTACTGAAAACAGTGCTCACAGTCACAATTTTAGGTAACAGTGACTTTTAAATCACGAATAAGAAAGTACAGGCCTATATTTTCTGAAGATATCAGATATTTATATACACATGGGGTTTTTGGTGCTCAAAACTGTGCATTTTTCAAAAATGATAAAGTTTCTTTCTATTGTTCACAGAAAATTATTTTAAGACAATGAAAGTTATGAAAGGGTTTCTCTTTGCTCAAAAAAAATCAATGCTTACTCTATTTTTTTAACTAACTTTTTTTTTAACTAACTTTTGATGCATTAATAAACTTTTTTAATAGCTCTTATGAATTGGTATTTGTTGTTGTTCAAATAAATTAAATTAAATGATACATTGTGTCGTTTTGTATTGGGCAAGAGTTCCCGGGAATTCCCGGAAAATTGAAAAATCAGTCCCGCTTTCCCGGGAAATGAAAAAGTCCGGGAAAAGAAAAACTGTATACCCAATGTAAAACATTGAACTGCTTAGAAGCTCGCTAAATTTAGTAAGCACTTGTAATCACTGGAACTTTTTCTCTTTGCTTAGTAAACTTATGAAAGAAGTAAAATTAATATTAAAAGTATTTAATATCTTTCCTCACCTTTTTCAAAATTTGAGGGCCTTAATATAAACAAAATGCTTAAATTTTTAATTCAAAGTTTATCCCCGCCCACCACTGGAGGGAGGAATTGTCAGATTTTATTGACACAATATTCTTTCTTTTTGCCGGTTGATCTAAAGAATATATAGGGGCTATTCGTAACGTCATTTACGCCATTTTTAGACCCCTCACCGCAGCATAAATTATCCACTCCGTAACAAATCGGCACTGCGTTTTAAAGATCCGGATGGTTTTTATAATCGCTCTTATTATGAAATTGCTACGTCACTTCAACACAACAGCAAATTAATTGTCGAAGCCTTTGAGAATAGTACGAGATTGTCAATAGCAGTCAATTGTTGTCGACAACGAGTAGACAAGTGAATTTTATTGTCGAGCTCATCGGTCGTCGATGACGTCATTCACAACAGGGGTACTTCTATTAGTTACCTCATAATGAATCCATAATCAGCCATTTCACAGGACACCATTCCGATCGGAATCAGAAAACGAAAAACGAAAATTTTCTTCGTAATCAAACCACTTTTAAATTTCAAAGTGGAATTGAAAAACACTTTTCTACTAAATTTATTTGCAGTAAATACTAAAAAACGTGTATACTTTTACGAGCGTCAAATAAATATTTGGTCATGAGCTTTCCATGTTAATAAAAAGCTCAATGTGAGCTTTGCATCTAAAAACAAGAGTAAATAATTGCCTCAAGGTATAAAAACTTTATCATTGTAAAAACGAAATACAAAATAAACGGAATCTAAAGCACCAAAAATGTACTTTTTCGGAATGACAACATTAAAACCAATCCGAACAGAATCTGTGACACGGCTGAATGTTTTTTTTTTTTTCTTTTTAAAGCATAACAAAATATGTTTGCATGGAAATTACTTTAACAACAACAAATTTATTAAAACTAAATTCAAACAAACTGTACATGTATTTAATAAAAACTCAATAACAAAATGAAAAGAGTAATAAATTGTTTATTGGATTTTTAAAGTTGATTTTCTAAATAAAATAAAAAAGATAATATAGGAAGAAAAAATTTTTACCAAAAGGCATATTTGTAGCAATAAAACCATAAACTATGAGTCCGATTTCTGCAGTGGAAGAGTTTTATTACAGATTTACTTTTTGTTGAAATGCTTTACATACATACATATTTATATCATAAATACAAAAATAAAAATTAAATATTGTGTATGTATATAAAAACTTCCAACATATTGTTGCTGCTAAAGTTTTGTTATTGTTATTGATTTCAGCTTGGTTGCTTTTCCCCCGAAAAGGAACAATAGATATGCATATATATGTATGTAACTTATTTCTTAACAGAGGAGAAATATGTAGAATTATTATGAATTTTATTAGATTGAAATAGAAGTCAATCAGAAGGTGCCTTGTTGCGCCTTATGTATGTCCTGTTACTGTTGCTTCCCACTTTGTCATGTAATGTTTTCGTACTATTTCTCAGCATAGTCTAAAATTTTCAATATGCATGTCTTAAACAGAAATATATGAACACGTATGTATGTAATTCTTAAAGCTCTCGAATATAATTTTGCCTTTTGAAATTTGTTCCAAGTTTTAACAATTGTGCAAATAACACCAATACTTTAGTAAATAAAAATAATAATAAATTAAAACATAAAATTAAAAATGAACCGTATTGAATGAATGGTATGTATTGTTGCATTTATTAACTTATCGACAAGCACCAGTTTAAATAATACAAATTTAGGAATATTTATGTATATAATATGAATGTAGCATTAGGGTGGCGCTATATTTCCAGAACTTGAAAATGGGATTTTCAGGATTTTACAAATCCCGAATCCCGGAATTTTAAAAATTTGAGTCCCGGGCTTTCGGGACTTTCAAATCCCGTTTTTTTTTACGAATAATACTTTTTTTATGTCAGCTTTTAAATAAAATATTATTTGAAATGTCATGCTAGAGAATGTTAAGTCGAAAAAAGTTCAAAACAGAGCATTTAAATTAGAGGGCTGCAAAGTGTACTCAAATGTATTCGTAGAATGTACTCGTATGAATTTCGTGTGTGCATAGATGTATGTTCTTATGTATATACTTATGTATACATGCATGTATATGTGTGTCCATACATATCCACGACCAAATATACATACATATATGCACAGATATATACAAAAAACATACCTGCATACACACAAACATACATACGAGTACTTTCGGGTATATTCGTGCATCCCTCTAATTTAAATAGAAATTGAACACAAATTAAATCTGAAGAGCACAAAAGAAGTCCAAAATCTCGGACCGTAGTTAAAAATGCATCATTTGCCAATTGCAAACTGTGCCACAAGAATGTTAACGTCCACGAAAGGTTTCGCAAATGATATATATTTTTAGCCTCAGTTTCGGCCTCTTCCAAATCAAATTTAGATTGTTTTTAAAACAAATTTAGAACTTTCCAAATCAAATTGAGTATTTTGCAAACCAAATATTTTCAAGTATTTTTCAAACCAAAATAGGCATTTTCAAAATCAAAATAAGCTTTTTTCAAACCAAATTCATTTGCAAAAGGCTGATTTTGATTTTTAAGATTCTGAATTGGGTTTGAAAAATTCTGAACTAGATTTGTAAAATACTGAATTTGATTTGGAAAATTCCAAATTTGTTTTCTTAAACCTGAATTTGATTTGGAAAAGGCCGAATTTGAAGTTTAAAAACTATATAAACGTGGAATAGATAAGAGTTGTTGATATTGCAATTTTTAAAACGCATCATTGAAGATGTTCATATGATTATATTAAAAATATATTATTTCGGCTTTTTAGTTCAATACAAGGCTTGGGGAGTAATGATTACATTTTCACTTCAATTACATACAAGGAATTTGTAATGGCCTTGGTGCAATTGAAATTACTTGTAATTGTAATTGGACTACTACCAAATACAATTACTTCTGATTGTAATTGCTGTACCACCAATTACAACTATAAATAATTGTAATTGTAGGAAGCCTATTACAAATTACTTGTAATTGTTAATGCACTCATGCCAATTGAAATTACAAGTAATTGGTATTGGCATGATTGCAATTACAATTGCAAGGAAAATTTAATTTAAAATTACAATATACTCAATTATATATTAACATTTTTCGAAGACTTTTATATAGCCAAAATGACGAAAAATTTCTACAGATTGTGCGAATAAGAAACAATCCCTTAAATTTTTTCATACTCACAAGCATGACGACCAGCACAAAATCGCAAAACATCACGCTTACAGCCCAACCTAAATCAGAGCGTTGAGCGTCGCGTAAGCAACAGGGTACGTATTTACAGTACATTAACAGTATATATTTTGTGGTAAAATGTACTGTGAATATGTACCCTGTTGCTTACGTGACGCTCAACGCTTTGATTTAGGTTGGGCTGTTACTGTGAAAATATGCGAAAAATTGCCAAATTGCAAACAAGCCGTAAAATTTATTAAACACCTCTAAAATTGTAAGAAGTGCCAAAATCTCAGAAAAAATCGCGAATATGACGAAAATTCGCAAAAACTTGTTAACATTAAAAACATAGAAAAAGAGTGATTAAAAATCGGTAAAACTGTAATAAATACAGGAACTGGCTAAAAAATCACCTTTTTCGCGAAAATAGTGAAAATTTGCGGCAAACTGCAAAATTTCAAACAAGCTTTAAAATTGCTTTAAAATAGCTAAATTTGTATGGAATGCAAAAAGCTTTGAAAAAATCGCGAAAGTGAAGACAATTCGCAAAAACTTGGTAAGCTTAAAAAGATGTCTGATATTGATTAAAAATTGGTACAAATGTTAAAAACCAAAAACTGACAAAAAAAATAAATTTTATCGCGAATATTGCGAATTTTCGTCATTTTCGCAATTTTTTTCCGAATTTTTTGCATTTCTTACAATTTTAGCTAATTTTAAGCAATTTTACGGCGGCTTGTTTACAATTTTGCAACTTTTCGCACATTTCCGCTATTTTTCCGAACAAAGTGTTTTTTAGCCAGTTCTTTGATTTTTGATAATTTTACCAATTTTTAATCACTATCACACTTTTCTATCTTTTTAATGCCAGAAGTTTATGCGAATTTTCGTCATTTTCGCGATTTTTTCCGAATTTTTTGCATTCCTTACAATTTTAGCTATTTTGAAGCAATTTTACGGCGTTTTTGCAATAATGCATTTTTGCGAATTTTCACTATATTCGCGATAAAAGTGATTTTTAGACGGTTCTTGGCTTTATTACAGTTTTATAAATTTTTAATCACTATAAGACTTTTTTATGTTTTTAATGTTAACAAGTTTTTGGGAATTATCATAATTTTCGCGATTTTTCATAGTTTTTTTGCATTCCATACAATTTTAGGTATTTTTAATCAATTTTATTATAATTTATTAATTTTGGGTAACTTTTAATCAGTCAACGCTTTTACTAAAGAGAAAAAGGGTTAGGTTTATTCACAATTACCCAGTAAACTTTTTTTTCCGACATGTCTAACCTCAGTTAAAATCTGAGACTTTACCAGACTAGTCGGCAGTTTTCTGGCACGATGTGTCTGCAAATGATGATCTACTTCTTATGAGTTTTAGCAGCCACTTATGCAGATTGTCTGATTTTAGTTTTTGTGATAGTTCTCATTTTTATCTTTAGAGTTTGCGCATAAATGTTTGAATTTTTAAACTTATAAAATATGGGTAAATGTTTTCTAATAAGCTGCCATTGGCAGCAGAAAAATGTATGCCGGAAGAAGAGTCAAAGAGGTCTTACAACATTCTGATTCTATGTGAGAATATTAACAACATTTCTGATAAATTTAAACTTTTAGCTCCAAATTTTGTCAGATATTTTCTAATGTTTTGTCAGACATTTTTCCGACATTGTCTACAGAATTCTTTGAGACATTTCGGGAAAGTTTTTAGAATTTCCTCAGACAAAGAGCTTCGCTTTCTTGTCAACAATTCAATTGAAATTTCTTTTTCTATTTTCATTGATGTTATTTAATATGTTATATATATATTTATGTTATTTAATATGTTATAAGCATTAGTTAATGCTGAATTGTTCTGTTTTGTTATTTTTTGTTAATAAAAATATGGTTTATATTGTACTTAAAATTGGTATTTTTAATTTGCCGATTTTTGGCCAATTTTTTAAAATTGAAGTGCCGATAATGCCGATTTTATTTGCAAAATATGCCGATTTTTTGTCAAAATCATCTGGCACCTCTGCCTAAAATCAAAGTTTCTATACATGCTCTGTTTCAGTTATTTTGTCGGTATTTAGTTCCAGATCGTCAACCGAGTAGTAAACATGCATCTAACTATTTTGCGCGGGCCGTCGCATTAATAATTATTTTTACGGAATTTTTATTTTGAACTAAGTGGTAAATGTTTATCATTTTCAAAAACACATACGGGTGTGTTCTGTATTCCATGCAGCATTGTTGTTGCGAATTATTATTTATAACAACAATGCTATGAAAATTCCGAACACTTTTATACTACATGGAATACAGAACATGCCTGATATTATGAGTTTCACTTCTTGATCTTCTCAACATTTTGGAACGTTCTATAAAAATGTGTTTTCTATAATAATGTGAAAAAAAATATTTGCTTTTATTTGTTAAGTAAAATTTTTTGTGGTTTTATTAAAAGATATATATATATATATAATTATTTTGGCTTAAGCTTATTCAATTAAATTATTTTTAATTAGAAAGAAATTTAAAGCATGTAACAATTAAAAAGACAAAGAAAATTTTGATTTTAGTTTACACTTGCGTGTAGCCAAAATTTTCTCTGTCTTTTTAATTGTTACATAGGTATATGCTTTATTCTTTATTTCTGAATAAAATCAATTCGCATTATTGAAAAATTTAGTTTATCGAACTTAAGTCGAAAAAATTAAATATCTGTCGATTCAAACAACACAAATCGCCTAAAGATTCATAAATAATACGGTTATTTTTCTGGCGCTCTTTAGTTGAGAAGTAAATTTCAGGTCTACTGAACAGGGACAAAAAAGTTGTACTAAAATTAACACAAATTTGATACAAAATAGGCTTTCTTCCTTATTCTTTTTCTATTTGCCTCTGATAAGCTGCAATCAGTGCCAGTCTAAAGTGGCTGCTAAACACATCAATATTCAGCTTCAATATATGTGTTTGTGTGCGTTTGTTAACAAAAAATATGTACACATATACGGAGGGGAAATATTGAAGAATATCAAAATGCTTTTGATTTTCATAACAAACGCACACAAGCACATATATTGGAGCTAAAATATTGATCCGTCTAGCAGCCACTTAATGTATTGTATGCTATAACATGATTATTTAAATACATAAAGGGGCACGTGTTGCAATACTTGAATTTTTCAATTATGTATTGTTTGCAATTGAAAAATGAAAAGCGGCAAATAAACCCCAATGAATGCCATAAACTAAAGTGTATGTATGTACATGCATATGTTTGTAAAAAGCAATAAAAAATCCATGCTATAGTACTTGAAATGGAAAATATAATTAATATAAAATAAAGAAACTTGTACACAAAATTACTAATACTGCAGAACTTTGAATAAGAAATAGGAAAGTGATGTACAAACTAAAAATATTATCATACAATTTGGGCCAGGCTACACTGGCATTTTTAAAAGGCGAGTTTCTGTTTTTTTTTAAACTAAATTTGAAAGTTTGAAATTTGAAATTTTCAAACAGGGACCGAAAAAAATGATTATTGCACAAATTGTTGAACAAAAAATTATAATAATCTAAAACTATGAGTAAAATGTTGTTGAACAATAACATTATTTTTTTTTTTGGCATGCTTTCCATTTATGCAATAAACTTATATTTGTTTAAATTTTTACGAAAAAAACAATTAATAAGAATTATAATTGAGTTTTATTTTTTTGATCGTAAAATAATTCTTACTTTTGAGTGTTATTTTTTAGCCCAAAAACAACAATTATTTTAAGCTTTTATTTTATTGCTCGAAAGCTTTCGATTATATCTTGATTTTTTTTTCGCTTAAAAATAATCTCAGCTTTTGATTTTTACTTAGTTGATATATTTATAAATAAAATTTGTAAATTCACACTCAAATCCTTTATTCCAGCTAAATATATCTAATTAATCATTTGCTTAAGACGTATTACGAAAATAAATCTACAATAATCGTTGTTTGTAAGCAAAAAAATAAAAATCATAATAGCCCAATTCACAATCTTGTGCAAATGGTCTAGCATCGTTGCATTTGCAAAATGGTAGAGTATATTGATACTCACCACTTAACAACTGTTAGTGGTGAGAATCAATTTACTATACCATTTTGCAAATGCTACGATGCAAGACCATTTGCACAAGATTGTGAATTGGGCTAATAACTTTCGAGCAAGAAAATAAAAATTAAAAATAACAAAGTGCAACAGTCCAAAAATACATGGACTTGACAGTATAGGTTCGATTGTACTACCACGGCGTAGTAAACCCCTATACTCAGTTTGGCGAATTTGGTGCCCAATTTCTTTTTACGGGACTTCAAAGTTTTGGAAAATCAGCGGGCACTAACAAAAATGTGTCAAGCTTTTGACTAACAGCCAATTCAAACATCTTGATACCGCTTAACTATATATGGCAATAATGCAGCTAAGAGCTTGCTATATAGATTTTATTAACGTTCTATGCCAAAAACTTATTTGTTCGTGCACATTTTTGTTTTGAAAAAGTTAAGAAAAAACTAATTTTCTTTTCACTTTTTTCAGAATAACTTACAGGGATTCGTAATTTCTGACTAAAAATATTTGGCAAAGTTGTAGTTGCGGTAGAGTTCAAGTTTTGTTAACATATCAATACAATCTGAATGTATCTAGGCACCCTAAATAGCCCAAAAAACTAATTTGTACCTTAAAAATTTTGGTTTTTTTTACCAGTTAGGTATATTTTTAACTAATTTTTTACTTTCTTTGTTACTGTTCCACTGTTAGTATATACTATTTTTTGTATTGTTTGTTGTTCTTTTGCCAAATATGTTAGTGAAAAATTTGGAGTCCCTGTAAGTAAAAAATGAATAAAATAATTGTTTCCTATATTTTTTTTTTAAGTGTAAAAAAGAATTATTTTTCTTGGCACAAAATGTTAATGAAACACAACATAACACAACAGAGAAGTATGCACTTGAATAATTTCAAAAACAAAAAATTAGTTTATCATCAAAAAATAGTGAAAAACTATAGTCATAATTTTATTTTAAATGAAATTTATTTGCTGGTGTTTAAGCATTGTCTATATGCAGCAATTCATTGGTGTTTTACCAAATCGTCAGTAGACTTCAAACAGGGTTTCTAACTGTTCAAAATTGTGTTTGAAGTCTACTGACGATTTGGTAAAGCACCAATGAAATGCTGCATATAGACAATGGTTAAACACCAGCAAATAAATTTCATTTAAAATAAAATAATAACGTTAAATTTCAATATTATGATATGTATTCTTCTAAACTTCAATAAAACATACAATATAAAAAAGATATATAACCCTATTCTCCACGTAGCAATACGTATTGGGGTAATTGTCAAACTTCATATAAAAAATAGAACATAAAAAAGATAATTTAATTTTCAATATGGAATTTGACAATGCCTGCAATAAAAATTGCTACGGGGAGACGCAGGGTAACAAAAAAGCAATTACTTAAAAAACAAAACAATTTCAATTTTCGTGGAATAAAAATAATAATACGAAAAATCATGTTAAATAAAGTTATTTCGAGTTGAAACAACGTGAATTTGATATTGGCACAACACGAAGAATCATGTTGTATCAAAGTTATTTCAAGTTGAAACAGCGTGAATTTGAAATTGAAACAACACGAAGAATAATGTTGAATTAAAGTAATATCAAGCTGAAACAACATGACTTTAATGTAGCTATTTTATTAATTATTTTACTTACGTGATGGTTATTAGCATAGGCATCAGAAAGCTTTGAGTTGTAGTTAACTGTCCCAGCCAAGATTTAAGCTCGTGCCACTTGCATGATAGTCCACGCGCTAACCCATGCAGCCACAACAGCTCCTAACTTTGCTTTAGCTATACACTAAATAGATACGCATCGTATGCAAAATGAATTTCATTTTAATTCAACATGATTTAGATGATTATTTAACATACAATTTATTTGAAATTAAAGTCATAGTCATTTTTATTTAAAATAAGATATAACGTTTACTACAAAATAGTTTTAAAGTGAAAAATTTTAAATGAAAGAGATTTAAGGTTAGATTAATAGTTTTTCATTTAAAATTAATACGAAACAATAAAAATTTTAAACCAGCAGCAGTAAATTTTCGCTGGTAATACGTTTTTTGTCCTCTTTATGTATATTATCGAATGAACAATTTTAATTTTTTTTTATTTGGCAGAAACACCACTATATAGCCATTAATCTAGAGACAAAACATAGTCAAACTGTGTACTTGGTTTTTCATTTCCTCATCCTTTGTTCTTTTTAAAGGACTTATAGTTTTTCAAGAATGCTAATTTTAAATAATTTGTTTTAATATTACTATCTAACTTTTTTTTTTGCGAACTCTGTACCAGATAAAAGGGAAGACTCTGTAGAATTTTATAAAAATATTTACTTCAATTCCCCTTAACAAAATTATAAAAAAATTTCCTTTTAAAAATATATCCTTCTATATCCTTAAAAGTTTTCTTTAAAAAAAATATAGACTTTTAAAGTTTATGATTTTATCTCTTTTTGTACAAAAGCTGTGATTGTTTTTTTGCAGCACAAAATTAATTTCTATAAAAATTGTACATAAAAAATAAATTTATAAAAAAAACTATAAAACTTCGAAATTCTATGATTTTATCTCTCTTAGTACAAAAGTTGTGACTGTTTTTTTCGCGGCACAAAATTAATTTATATAAAAATTGTATCAAGGTAGATCAATATCAGGTAGTCGCAAGAGAATTCGCCGTGGAGAATTTACATTTGGGCTGTCAAAAAGCTAATACATTAACACTGCTGATAGGTTAAATGTGTAAACATTTTCGTAAACAGCTGGGCTCTTCTTGCGGACTAGCATGACCTCGCCTTGAAATACAATTAATTAATTAATTTATAATTAAAATAATTAAAAAAAATTTTTAAGTTAAATGGTTTTATTGTAATGAAACATAAATAATAATGATGCAGATAATGCACTAAAAGCTAGAAAATAATTACGTATAACCAGCTACCGCACCACTTTCCTCGCCAACATAGGCCGCAAAAAAACAGTCACAGCTTTTGTACTAAGAGAGATAAAATCATAAGATTTCGAAGTCTTATAGAGTTAATTTAGGGCTACAACATATAATTTTTAATAAAAATTTTTAATGAAAACTTTTAAGGATATGGAAGGATATATTTTTAAAAGGAAATTTTTTTTATATTTTTGTTCAGGGGAACTGAAGAAAAATTTTTTATAAAACTCTACAGAACTTTCCTTTTATTTGGTACCAAGTTCGCTAAAAAATATCAGATGCTACTATTGAAAAAAATTATTTAAAACAAGCGTTCTTGAAAAATGTTAAGTCCTTTAAAAAGGACACAAGATGAGGAAATGAAGAACCAAGTACGCAGTTTGACTGTGCTTTGTCTCTAGTAATGAATATATAGTGGCGTTTATGCTAAAATATGTTGTCACGTTTCAGTAGAGTGACACTAGTGAGTATATCAGGATACCTTAGTTATTCCAAGGTTTTTAAAAATCGCGTCCTTTAGTTTAGTTCTTAATACTTTTTCTTGTAAATTTTCTGAAATCAAAATATGTAACTGATCCTTGTGTATTTTCTTACGCTGATTACGAAAATAATATTGGGTTTTTCCAGCATTTAAATCACTGTCCTCCCATATATTGTACGTAGTCTGAGAGAAATTTTAAACGTTTCTTAATTTATTAAAGACAGCTATTTTCATAAAATACGTTGTTAACATTTACTTAAATGAGAGTACAAAGTCAAGTAGTGTCGTTCTCTTGTTTGCTCCTGACATTTATTATTGTGATATAGCGGTTGGTTAGAATACAACGGCGTATGCAGGATTCACCCAAGAACAACATTGTCCGGACAAAATTTTTTATATGTACCCTGAAGGAAGCCAGCGGCCAAGTGTCCACAAGTCACCACTTTTGTCGACAAGTTTAGTGTATTTTTAGAGACATTGCCAACGAATCGTCTACACATTTTATTTTGCCTTCAATGGAAAGAGAAGTTTTTGACATCTACAAAATTATTTCTTATAGTCTCATTTTGTTGTGTTGGAAATAAAAAAGTTTAATATGAATCATTAAAATGCACTAGTAAATCTATGGTGCCAATGTCTCAATGTGGTCCCATAACAACTACTTAGTCTATAGTAAGTCAATAGTTCCGAGGTCACTAGTGGAATCTCAATGACAAGAACATGCTAAATGTCTATAGCACAGAACATTGCCTACAGTTGGTCAGTAGTACTGGTGACAATGTCAGTAGTGAGTCAGTACTGATAAACTATAGACATTTCCTACAGGGTAGCTTGACGTCTCTCTTCTTGAGAGAGAGAAAAGAAGAGAAATAATTTTGTTCGGAACATTTTCAGCTTGAATTGCTTTAATTTTAATTTTTGTCCGGACAAAGCAAGGCATATTCATGACAGGTACCGCCATAACTAAAGCAAATACAACACCAAAAAACACATGTATTTTGTTGGTAGAAATACCCCAGAAATATGTCAAATCCATTATCTGTGAGTCGCACAAACTCATAAGCTCTCTCAAATTTATTAACATATGCCCGTTGTTGATAGAAAAATCCCAGACATGTGTCAAAAGCTATTGTCTGTGTGACGCACACATTCTCAAATTTACTAAAACAGCTGTTCTTGTAGTGGTACCTGTTCAATATACCTTGGGACAAACTTAAACTGAATTGCCACATCAAAGAATGTTTTTAAAGCAACTATTTAATTTTTTATTTTATTCTATAAATGTGCCATGCAAGTAATATCATATTATTTAGTTTAATAATTATTAACATAAACACTTGCATTTTATCCAATTGCTAAAAAAAAATTGTCCGAAATGTTTACTTTTTATTTATATACATTCAACATATGGTAGCTTTGATTTTCTAAAGATATTGTTCGAAATGGTGTGTAAAAAGAATTTTTTTTAATGCTTCGTATAATTTTTAGCTCGCATGTAACTGATATGCTTCTAAGGCGAATACAATATCCTTTTTTGTAAAACTAAAAATGCTTATGTATGTACATATTTTATTGTTGATGTATTTCAAATATATTATAATTTTGTTTCGTTTAAAAAAATGGCAAGTGTTGCAGGAAATATCTAGACATCTTATTCATATGTATAGATGAGTGTATGTACTAAACGTGTGCACAAATCCTAAAAAAATATGTATATTGCATTTTTCTCAAGCGCAAAAGATTTTGTAGCCGTAATACGAATTGAGTGTAGAGCAAATATAGAGAATATTGAAACAACAATACATAAATTCATTGTACAAAAATTTAATAGACACTTGTGTCAATTGTACAATTCACAATGGACATCATTTCACAAGCACTTTAAACAAACACACACATATCTTACGCATTTCTTGGCTTTTCTGCATAATAAAATACGAACTACATCCATACATTCATACATACATATTATTATTTTAGAATGAGCAGAAGAACATAACAAGGGGTGATTGTAATTACGAAAAAAGCAACAAAAATTAAAAAAAATGCCTGGCTTTATTTGTTTCTTTTATCACGCATGACACAACAATATTTTGCGTTGGAAATAACGCCGTCTGATTTTTATTAGTTGGCATAAAATATAGTTGACTTTTTGCTAACTTATTTACAACTGACTTCTAAATTAACTTTTAAAAGATGCAGAGGTGAGTCAGTTCTTTTTTATACAAATGACTTCTTCTCGATATATATTGAACTAACTTTTATCCAACTCAAAAGTGTTACAGAAATTAATGACTTGTTTTTGTACAACTAACTAATTCTGGATAAGCTTTGAACTAGCTTTTAGGTAACTCAAAACTAATGCAGAGATGAAAAATTTTTTCTTTTTGTACAACGTTTTCCAAAAATAACTGACTCATTTCTGCATTACTTTTGTGTTAACTAAAAGTTAGCTCAAAGCTTATCGAAAAATAGGCAGTTTTGACATCAGTTTATGTCAATATTGTACCGTCTAATTTTTAATGGTGTGTTGACTATGTGCTGATCGTACTGACAACGTAAATGATGACGGATGGTTCGATACCCTCTTAGATCAGCAAAATAAAGTTATTTTTTTTACTTAATGTTGACTCGGGAAAACCTAATTATTATTTAGTCAGATTTTAGCTGGCTCATAGCACCCGGATTTAGAAATCTAACAAATAACTGACCATACCACAAAAAATTCATTGAAAAAAAGTCGTTTTTACCACAATATAAGGTCAGTTCTACCACTTTTTTGTATGAAATCGTGAAAAAAACTCATCATGCCACGTGACATGACACCAGTGATATATTTTAATGTGATTACTTTGAACTAATTTGCTGTTTAATTTATATTGGTTAAGGGTCGTAACTAAGAATTAAACATGATAATATTCCAAGAACGGAATAACGTTGTTTTCTGAAGTCGCCACACTCTCATCCACCAATCCTCATATGTATATCCAACAATCACCTTTTCTATGCAAATGTTATGAGAAAGTTTTATACGAGAATTGCATCACTACTAAATTGATGATAATCACAACAAATCCCAGTGTTATCTTTGGTTAATGTTTTCTCATGCCCATGCCAATTTTGCTATAATAATTGAGGGATTTAAAGGGAAAGAGGTACAAGTGAAAAAAATAAAATTGTGAGTAATTAAGCTTCAAAGTTTTTTATTCCCATGCATTTCCTACATAATATTTTTGGTTTTTAATATATACCGCATTTTGAGATCATCATACAGGTCTAAATTTTTGTAGAGTGATAGATATTTGTAGTAATTCTTGATTCAAGCATATAACTAAATTTTTTACTTTTGACACCCCTTTCTTTTCACCCCCTCAATTACGATAGCACTACGAAAACTACTTTAATAGTACATAAATTGCAAAAAATAACTAAATTCTGCGAAAATTGCTAGGATCGCATACGTTTTTCAAATCGGCCAAAATCACTCTGTGCAAAAAGTAAGAAAAGTAGAAAACAATTTAATTTTAGCCGAAAAAAGCTAAACTGACCACACTGGCTGTGGACTTAGCCATTTTAGTATTGCGGAGTAATTTTTCAAATGGGGTTATTTCCGTGTTAAACAAATTTCAGGAATGAGAAGAAACGTTTAAGAACTGTTTACAGTAACTTATTTTTTTAATATCTTCAGTGTTATAGAGTGTTGATCTAATATTCTGACCCGCTTAAAACTTTAATTTTAACTTGTTTGTATTTATTGCAAAAAGTAAAAAAAAACATTTAGATATGTGCCCTTTTTGTGTGAACTATTTGGAAATGTATCCTTTTTGGTGTAATGTAAGGCCCCTGGCAGATAAGATTGGCCAAGGCCTTCAACGCATGCCCAATGGCCGTAGGCGATATGAGACATAGACTATAGAAAAAAACAGTTTTTGTCAAATAAACTATAACATTAAGGCGGAAATGTGATGTTTTGTACTAAACTGTAATTTTTAATCACGGAAGTATAACTTCTTTGCAATGGATTTTGATCTAAGCGTGACAGAGGCAAAGGCGTTGTTAGGTTTGTTCAAGTTTGGAACTGAATATAAGCCCTTTTGAAAAATGAAACCTCAATTCTTTTACTTCGCCTGTGATTCTACTATCATTACCAACGAAAAAGCCCGCTGTGGTGAGCGTTGGCATATATGTAAGCGCCATGCCTTCGTCACTTAAACAGTCCAACAACAATTAACACAATGCACTTTGGGCAGATATATGGGTTTCTTGGCAACAATTCAGTTTTTAAATTTGCGATTTTTAAACAATTCTTTTTATCATTTAAAAGCTTACACTTTTCTGCACTTGACTGCGTATAACATTTGTTTTGATTTGACCATTCACCTTTTATTGTCACAGTGATAAAATTTGAAAATTAAAAAAACATTATGGTGTTAAATTAAAAGCTTATAATAAAAGACAAACCATTTTAAGCTATTATTTATACCCATGTACATATTTTACCCACAACTACTAGCTTAATTCTCATCAAATTATATTTATTATTTTAAGAGTTACGCGCGTTATAAACAGTTATTTTTAACAAATTAGGAAAAGTGAAAATTCAATGGCCAAAAAGTTATAGAGAACCCTCTTTTCACATATAACAACTCAACTTATTGGAAGGCTGATGTGTTTCGAACTTGATCTAGTTAAAAAATCTTGCTCTTGTGCAATTGCGCTTTAAATGTTTTACAGTGATTTTAGTATCTTCTGCGTTTTTTCTTGAATTTGTAAGTTATTTTTTGATAAAACTTAATGTTGGATTATTGAAAAGGTTGAAAGACATTAATTAAAACAATTACTAAATAGTGAATGCGATTTTCTTTGTTGCAAATAGCACGGTGTTGTTTCTGAAAAACATTAAAATTTTTAACCGACTTCAAAAAAGAAGGAGGTTATCAATTCGTGTGTATCTTTTTTTACTTTTTTATGTTTGTACACGCATAACTCCGTCATATTTTAACCGATTTTCAAAATTCTTTTTTTGTTTGAAAGGGCTTGCTCGTAGATTGGTCGAACATCGGGGGGAAATTTTTTCCCCCAAAATATTAATTATCGCATAACTCCTCCACCGATTTTCAGAATTCTTTTATTGTTTGAAAGGCTTTTTGCAGGTTGGTCGCTCAAATTTTTTTTAGAAATAGGGGAAATATTTTTACCTAAAACTCAATCTAAAAAATATTATTTTTAAAATGATGTTCATCAAAACCCAGCGGCTTAATTGAAGCCATAAAACATATCCTTTTGTCCCAATGTGCAATGCCCCCCTAATGCACATCAGAAAAACTCATGTTGTTGATGACTGTCCTGAATATTTATAATACATTTTATTTTATTAATTTCGAATATCCGATATTTTTATAAAACATATACATATTTATTTATCTTGATTTATTTCTTTTTAGGTAAGTCAAATAACTTTAATTCGAATTATTAAGACGAGTACAGAGTAAGTACAGAGACGAGTAAGTTCATTCTATCCTTTTCATGAAATCTCTTGTATGATTTTCAATTGTACCCAGCTAGCAATTTATGAAATTATTGATCATCCCAATATATGATACTTTTCCCTAAGGTACTTTTGAAAATATGTGAGGAACACAATACTGATATTAATTTGGATAAATCATTGGGTAGGAAAGCTGCAACAAGCTTACTAGAAACTTTCGAGAATATTTATTATCCGTCATATATACTTCAGATATATGTGTTTGAGTAAGCTTTACTGCTAAAAATTATTCAAGTTAATCTGAAAATATATAAATTACTCGATTTTTTGTAAAGTTTTGTGGACAAAACAAATCAAGTTTTTCCGCGTTTTTATATATTTTAATAATAAAAACAAAAGAAAAAACAATATTTTCACACAAATTAGATCATAAACCGATCATTCAAAATAGTTCTTTTTTACTATTCAAATGTGCGCCACTAAATATATAATAATATTCAGACATGTTCTGTATTCAATGCGGAATAAAAATGCATAATTGGAATTGGCATAACTGTTGTTATAAATATTAACTTGCAACAACAAATCTTTTGTTATTCCGAACTCCTTCATTTCGCATGGAGAACAGAACAGGATAATTCATTAACAATCGAACAAAATCAGTACATACATTTTTTAGTCCTAAAAAATAATTCGTTTTATTAATTGCATAGATATTTTTCCGATTGAACATTTCTCCCATTAAGAAGAATGATCTTTCACTAATCGTTGACGCTGGAGAAATTGAGAAAAGTGAAGTAACAAGCATTTCCAATTTATCGGATCAATTCTATATTTTTTTCTAGATCCATAAAGTAATATTTTATATGACAAAAGTATTTTTTTATTTTGCTCTTTGATTTTGTGAATGCTTTTAATTTTTCATTGAATTTGCTCGTTATATTACATTCGTTATTTTAATAAAAAAAATCTAGTTAACTAGTTTCTCTCGACATATCTTCTTTACTTAAAATAATTTTTGCTTGATAATTATACTTCCAAACTTTTTAAAAATATATTTGAAGTTGGTTCCTTTCTCACTATTATTGTTACTGCATTATTTGCTTAATTCTTTGATCATACGGTCTATTAGTATGAAATATCGAATTTCATATAATTTAAGAACTGCCATTTTTTATTAAGAAATCTGCAAAAACCCATTAAAAAAAAGAAAACTTTTATAAAATTTTTTAGTCGAGTTATTCGATTAATCGACCTAAATTACTCGAATAAATTTTTACTCGAAATTGAATTTTTTTTTGTTTGATCGAACATTATTTGACTTCAATTATTCGATTAATCGAATATACCTTTTAATTTTTCTTGGCCACTTCGCAAAGTGATTTTATAATGGCATATGTAGTGAAAAATGGTTTTCTTAGAGTTTGAATTTTAAACAGTCATAACTTCTTTGTTTCAAAACAGATTTCTACAAACAAAAATAGTGCGCCTGTCATACAAATATTTTTGTATGAGTTTAAGTTGGTTTCATAATCACATTTAAATATTTGTGCCGATAAGTATTTATGTAATATATGGAACATATACGAATGTAAAAGCCAAAGAATTTAAAAATTTAACTATTTAAGCATATTTGGTAAATTCCCAGTCTGTATTGTACTTCTCGCATTAAAAACTGCATACAAGAATAATAATTTGGGTCAAATGAAATGAAGTAGAAAAGTGTTTAAATGCGATGAATGGCTATTTTATATCTTGTAAGAAAAATACAAAACGACTAAAAAAATAACTTTGTTTTAATTTTGTAGCTATCCCTCCCTTTTAAGCTGCACAGCTCTGAAAGCACATTCATTGAGCAAAATAAATATACAATATTTATAGAATTTTGCGTTTGTTGGCTGTTGTATGCAAATTAAATTGAAGTGTATTTTCTTAATAAATTGATTGTTTTTGTTCTTCTCGAGAAAAATAATAAAAATGAAAACAGAAAAATACTCAAGCAATAAAAACAAGAAAAAATGAACAATAAAAAGCTCCTTTTTTACTATTTCTTTCTTACAAATTGTTCAGGTTTTAAATGAAATTCCATACACGCATTTTATATTTTTAACGATTGTGTTCGTATGAACATTCAAGGAAACGTGCAAATATTGCTTAGTAACAAGTTGGTACTAACAACTCATTCGTAACAACTCTAATAAAAGTAGCACTTACAAACTAAATAACTCACTCACTTTCTTAAATAAATAGTTACTTGTCGTTAACTAACTTTCTGGATTTTACTTCCCACTATTATGAGTATGAGTTTATCAAGCAAGTTCAATACAAAAAATTAATATAAATTTCCATCTACTGTTTTTAATTACTTTATGCAACTAGGCAACGTAAGATTTGGCTGATTACGTTGAACTTACGTATTCGATTTGTTTCACGAAGGCATAAATTTACAGTCATTAGTTAATTATTAGTAAACTAAAGTGATACAATTGTTTAACTATTACTTCATATTCACAGTGTTTCATTGTTACTTTAAGTATTTTTAAGCACAGAAAGCTAATGGATCAAATATTATAATTAGTATTATTTTTTTTTGTGTTCTAAAAGTATGTCTAAAAGAAAAACTGAGAATAAAATATCATTGGCTAAACTATTGTTATTAGTTAATGGCTGTGAATTTGGACCTAAGAGCGTTAGTTAATACATTTCTTGTGCGTTTTGAAAGGGAAACGCTAAGAAAAACTTCAATTGAACTTTACAGCTTATAAACAGAAAAAACTTTAATTCGTATTCTATTAGTGTATTCATAAATTCAAATATTTTTTTACAGAAATAGTACCGACCACAAAATTCGTAAAACTACAAACTAAAATTCCTACATATTTAGGCCGAATTGTGTAAATCACGTCACCAAAGTAAAATTTATATAGAGAACAAAAACAAAATTGCAAATATATTATAAATTAAAAAGAGTTTTTATTGTTTTTAAACAAAGAAAGGTCGAAGAAAAGAAATTTATACATATTATATAAATTTGTTTTGTTTTTCATACAAGTTTTAAAAATTTGAAAGGCAAAGCAACACTTGAATTTCTATGCGTTTGTTTGGTGAAGAATTTGGTGTGATATTATTTCTTTTCAGCGGTCACGACTCAGGAACATTTTCCTTTCCACACGTTCAAGACAATTGGTACAACATTTACCGCAGCTTAGTGATAGAACATATAAAAAATCGTGGTTATCCGAATGAAAATTTTTATTCGTTATTCGTTCTAATATTCTAAAAAAGCTTTTAACTATTTGACTATTCGAACAAGAAAAAAATTATGAAATCTTATTCGAACGATAATGAAACCTGAATAATATACAACCATTATTGGCTGCCCACTGGGTAATCCAAAAAACTGCAACCGGGTTTTTATGGGTATTTTTTTAAAAAAACCCAAGTAAGCTTTTAATGTTATATTCATTTAAACAAATATGGTATAATTTAGACGTTTTATTCACAGAAAAACAAAAGAAAATAATTATAAAATTGATAGAAACGAATAGCACAAATACATACACATGTATACAAACACGCCCATTTGTGTGTTTGTATACATTTAACACTAGTGGGTTTTTATTAACAGTGTTGTGAACTATTCATAACCAAATAGCGCTGTCCGCCTCTTCAAAAAGGGCTAGACTAAATTCAAATGAAAAAAAACCTTTAAAAACATTAATATTTATTTCGCTTACAGGAGAGAAAATGCATGTTAGAAACTTCGCACTGCATGTTTTCAATATATCAGGTTATATTGGAGCAGGGAATTTTATAAATCACTTCAGTATAGTTTTCTGAAATCGACCAAAGGCTGAAAGTAGATTGCTGTCACAGTTTGCTTACTTCATTCCATGTCACATATTTTATCTTGTTATAGAAAATACCTAAAGTAAACTTATATTGGAGAATAGAATAGCCGTATAAAATAGAGCTTACGAGAATATGTTTGTGCAAATTGGGAAATTTTGAAATACAATGTTGTTAAAAAGCGCCAATCTAGCGCTTTATATAAATCAATATAGTAAGGGTCCTCATGAAAACGCTCAAAACCCTCGCACACTGCGCAAAATGAATTGTCAAAAAATGTTTATTTGCACAATGTAAATGTAAGAGACAATTAAGACTCGTAACCTTGCAGAGTATTTGTGCATTTGAAAATAATAATAAAATTAAACGTCATAAAATATCAATAAAGAATTTTAATTTATAAAATTCTTTTTAAAAAATAAGAAAACAAAGCAGAAAAAACCCCAAAGTAACAAAAAATGACAGTAGAATAGCATTGTTTAAATTTCAACGGCCGTTGCAATTGTAGCGGCGTTACTTTGAAAAGCATTTAGCTTGTTGAACTGGCAGTAACATTTGTTGGAGATTTAAAGTTTCATTATACAACTTTATTGAAGATTTTCTTGCTAAATCTATACCGAGAAGGGCAACATTGCTCTGATCAACCATTAGACCATTTGAAAAAAACAATAAAACCCAATAAAGTCCAATAAAATCCAATAAAGCTCAATAAAACCCAAAAACCCCAAAAAAAACCCGCCGGGCTGGGTTTTATTTAAAAAACGACACTAGTATTACGTAATTAAAAACACATTTTTTCTATTAAAATTAGGGTGTAACCGATACCGATATATCGGTGATACTTCAGATTTTCCGATACATCGGTATCGGCGATATTTTACTGTCGATACGACGATAATTTTACAATTTTTTCAGTTTTCTTTTTTCACAAATTATTTATTTTTTGTTAAGTTTACCATGAACTAAATTCATTTCGTTATTTTTTCAATCTTATTAATATCAATTTTAAAAATTAATAATATTTTGCGCTGTTATTTAATTTATTTTTTGTTAATTTTACCATGAATATAAATTTTAAATCTTATTCCCAGCAAAAAAAAACACAAGACTTATTGTAACCGCTATAAAATACGCTTTATATGAAAATATAAAAATGGGTAGGTTTTGAAGCAAATTGTTGGAAAAAATACGCAAAATTTAAAAAATCGGCATAAAATAAAAAATTTAATTTTTCTTTTGACGATATTTACATGAAATATAAGTCAAAGCAAAATCTTTTAAATATGCACGGAAAGCTAAGTCCTCCTCTATTCGACACTGTTTAAAAATTTAAACTCGGTGCAGAAACAACGCAGTGAAAATTGTTTTGGTCCGTGAAGTCCCAAGAAATAATTTTTTATCGATAACTTCCGATTATGAGGGTGTATTCTAATTTTTTTAAAATGGCAAAATGATATACTCAACTAGATCTACAAGCCTCACTAAGTCGGTTTTCACGAGTAAAAATAACATGCCATTTTGTAACAGCATGTAATTAAGCTCTTAAGAAGAATATCAGTTTTTTAATGTCCTTTGAAAAATCGATTTTTTGAAAAGCATGGCGAGTATTTTTTTTAAATTATAAAGGAATTAAAAATTTCTATTTGCTTTTCTACTAATTACCTGCATATTTTTAATATAGATTCTTTGGAAGCAATGAAAATGTAGTTCCTTAAAAATTACTTCCAATTTTTTATACTGTGTTAATATAAATTTTAAATATTA
This sequence comes from Panzeria rudis, assembly GCA_956483635.1. Lineage (NCBI taxonomy): Eukaryota > Metazoa > Arthropoda > Insecta > Diptera > Tachinidae > Panzeria > Panzeria rudis. The sequence goes on from OY101449.1 coordinate 78,479,010, forward strand.
ATAATTTCTTACACTGTAATTTTGTATAATAAAAAAATAACCGTCTTGAATTTTGTTAATCTAAACTTGAACTCAATTTCAATATTCGTATCGGTATCGGAATCGGTAGCGGCGATATTTATTTTTAAATATCAGTATCGGATCGGCAAAACGGCGTATCGGTAATCCCTAATTAAATTTTTGTACTGGAAAATTTTAAAGTCAAATAAAAAAATAATAAAAAATTTAAAAAAATGCAAACACATGTGTGGTAAAATAAAGACCTACAATAACTTTTTCTGTGTATTGTAGAGTTTATATATAAAGCAAAGGAAAGAAATTTCATTAATAACAGTTATAGAGCTGTGGAGTTGAATAGGTTTTCAATGGATATATATTGCTTTTTTTTTTGCTGTGTAAATAAAAAAAAGTTTCTAATAATGGCTTGCGTTTCAGAGATGATTTTTTTCCTAAATTTTTCAATTCCGGAAAAAAGACCTGTTTTATTATTCAATAGCATTTCTCTTGCATTTTCGTCACTATACGAAATGTACAAAACTAAATAAAAGATTAAAACAAAATCTTTCATACTTTAGAGCTAAGAACTATACAGAAAAAATTATGATAGGGTTTTATTTGAACACTCATTTGTTTGAATTTGTTTTTAAATCTTGTTATTAGCCCACGACCAAAAAAAGAGGGGTGTTATAAGTTTGTAGTGCGTGTCTATGTATCTGTGTGTCTGTGTATCTGTGTGTCTCTACAACTCACCGTACAGCCCAAACAGCTGGAGCGATTTTAATTTAGATTTTTCTGTTTGAAAGGTGACTTGATCGAGAGTCGTTTAGGAGATAGCGCACCTTAGCTCCCAAACGTCTAGACTAGGGCTGCCAGACTCCAATAGTACACTAGCTTGACATTTCATTAAAATCAGCTTGATTTTCACAAATTGAAGTCTACTTGCAACATAATATGTAAGATGAGATTGTCAAATTCCATCGCAGAGAGAATTATGTTACGTGGAGACATCAAATTAGTATTATCTCAATGTTATAAGAACTTTTATGAGAGCGTTGTTATAAGAATTCCTATAAATACCATTTTATGAGATGAACTGTCAAAAACACATGTATATAAAAATAAAACAGTATGCATGTGTGAGTGTTTATTAAAATAGATGAAAAGCGATGTTTTTGATAAAATTTATAAATTTTAATTTGTGTGAAAAATTAAAAATAAAATAACTAATTATGCAAAAGTACACAGAAAAAAATAAGTTTCGTTTTTGATAGCAAAAATCCCGGTATTCAATAATTTTTTTTTCAAATTTCCTGTGATAAAGAATTCGCCTATATTGATAACAAAATTATTTCAAAATAAAAATATATATATATATAAATTAAAAAAATATTGACATGGCTGGAATACGAACCCGGGCTTTCCGGACGTAAAGCATACACTCTATAGCTGAGCCATATCCCATTTACTTTTTTATGGGATACAACTTGTTTTAAGTACTAATGTATAAAAAGAAAAGAAATAACCGGCATGGAAAAGAAATACTTACAACGAAATATTTTATTATGTTAAAGATAAATGTTATTGAAATTCATATTTTTTTTAATAACATGGTTTTATTGAATATAATTATTGTCTATTTTTTTCTGTGTAGTGAATGTTAACTCGATGAGCATTTGCATAAAATGAAATCTTATCGGAAAAGTAAAATTACGTCTTACCGTAGTATGAGATTAAGAGAAAAATTTAAATTTTTTTTGTTATTATTCTACCGAAGTTTTCTCTCATGTTGTCCCAAAGTTAATGTCTCGTGAAGACGCTGTGTAAGAGAACTTGACATAAAAATGTGTAAAAAAAACCAAAACAGGCCAACAAAAAAAAATATTTTCTGAGGCAGAAGAACGCTTTCTTGTGGAAAAACTAAAAACTAACTCCTTCTTAGATGCTCAAAAACTTGATTCTATGGCTGAAAGTGGCCTTTGTAAGAAAGGAAACTCATTAACAATCTGAATAACGGATAATCATCCTAAACACAAGGCCCACAAAGGCAGATCATTGATGCTACATAATATCTCCATGACATGAAGACACTATGAACAATTTATGGTATTACATATCTTAATAAAAAAGACCAGGAGCACATGGTTTCCCACAAATCTGTGCCAAAAAGGTCATATCAAAATGTATTAGCATCTATTCCAAAGCGACGCCAAATGGTTATGAAAAACTAGATTATTAATTTAAGGAACATTATTTTAAGTTGTAAACAGTTGTGTTACTTGTACATTGAGGTATTTTTTCATAACATTTTTGATGTTATTTAATTTTAGCTACATATGTATAAGAATTATTAAATCAAAAATATCACTTCAAATGACAAATTATATATGAGCTTGTAACTTGACAACACCTAAAATATCTTGACAATCAAGCTCATTCAAGCCCGTCTGGCAAGCCTAGACTCTAGATCAAAACTTTAATTCGTATTACTGAATTCTTCAAATATTTTTTTTACTGAAATAGGACCTAACACAGAATTCGTAAAACTAAAAGCTGACAAGAAAAACAAAATGCAGTCATTGACGACTGCCGACAAAATTTAAAACTTAAAACCATGATACAATAGTAGAAGGTAGTCCAATTTTCTCTTTTCGTCGCCATATTAACGTTTTGACATTTAATAGAATTATGAAAATTCATGCTACCATATAAATTTATGAAATTAAATTTTTTTTTTGCTTTTTCTTTTCCGTTTTATTTAAAAATAAAAATAATTTAAAAAAAATACAGAAAAAGGTTTGATAGTTTTTATTAAATTCTGTTCAATGAAAATATTTAAATTTAAATAAATATAAAAGCCTTTTTCTAGAATGCAGTAACAACACAAGACACTTTTGTAAGGATCTCGTGTACAATTTTTCAACTTTCCAACAATTCCTTATTTTCGGCAATGTGGCTTAGGGCCATTATAACAACTAGGCAATAGTTAAAGGCAGGATTTTGTCGGACGAATAAAAGGTTTACCTTTATTAAAACTTCACTTTAAATGAAAATGATCGATAAGTTAAAGTCAGGTGCATCCTACCTGGTAGGTTAAAGTAAATTTGTAATAATGATAAACTGTTTACCCGTCCGCCAAAAGTCTGCTTTTAGCTATTGTCAAGTTGTAATAATGACCCTTAGTGTATGATGGGTATGCAGTAGGGATGCGAAAGTGAAAAAATATATCGATATAAATCGATATCGATATATATTTAAATATCGATCGGCATCGATATATATTGAATAAAAAATATAGATATATCGATATATCGATATTTTTTCAACAATGATAATTCATAAGTAGTCCTCAAATTTTTTTTTAAATAAAACAAAAAATTACCTTTCTTATAAATAATAAAGCTGGAAAGAGTTAATTTCCAAGATCCTTACTGTTCCACCAATATTTCATGCAACATACATCAACAAAATTACACGCAAAGAATGATAATTTTTCGAATAGACAAAATATTATAAATAAAACAAAAGATTTTGATAGTAATATTGTATCTGATGAAGACTGTGCCGAAATGTTTTTAAAAATTGAACGAAAAACAAAACCAAAGCTAAGAAAATATCGATTTTGATACTGTCGGTATATTTGGAAGAATATCGATTTATCGAAATTAAAAATATCGACGATATATTTCGATATATTGTTAAGAAAATATCGATATGTCGATATATCGATATTTTTGCCCATCCCTAGTATGCAGTCTTCTGTCCACTCCTATCCTGTCAGTTTTCTGCAGTTTTCTGCACATTATTTTGTAAGTTAACTAGACCAAATTTGAGGACTCTAACTATTGCAGCTCTCTAGATATAAAATATCTAAAATAATTTTTGTATGAGAGTTGCACTTAATTCCCTTCGTATACCACATTATTTTCAAAGTAGCATACGAATTGCAGATACACAGAGAAAACAGATTCATTGCGGTAACCGAATTTGTAGCCAATCGAATTTTGTCGGTTGCACGTACTACTGTATAATTCAATTATAACTATCGAATGAATTCTGTTGTAGGAAATAAATCTGACTTTATAGAAGCATGAAAAATTATTACTATTGTGAATTAAAAAGCAACATATACAAATTTTTAGTTTATTTATCAAAGACACAAACCCAAAATTTATAAAGAAAAGACATACACAAATACATTCATAAATAAACATATATACCACATGAAAAACTGTAAATTATAATGACCAACAGGATCTCTAAGAATTGTTGAATGGTTGTGTTATTAGGTCCATTAGTTCCATTGAAAAGAAGCTTACTTTATATGCATCAAAATTAGATCTTGAGTAGGCAGGTGTCTCATTTAAACGACCTCTGAAATTTCAAGAGTTTATTAGGACAAGATAATAAAAAAACATGTTAGCAACTCCTGGAAGTTTAGTAAGCATGTATTAAACTTCTTACCTTTAAATCAAGCATCGGTGGGCAACCATATCAGCAGTTTTAAAGCTTTTGCACGGATTTATCTGTTGCACTGAAATCATTTAAAATTGTATACCTTTTTGAAGATAATGGGCCTTATCGTGGTTGGCGTTTTTCGACTTCAAATTCGACAATTTGTAGTAGATTAAAGAAAATAAGCAACATTTTTCTTTAATCTAGTACAATACGCCTAATTTGCGCCACAAAAACGCCAACCACGATAAGGGAGAATATGTGTAGATATTTGGTAGTACATACTTACAATATTTAAATCCAACCTTATCGTTTATATAGCGCGTTAATTCCTTTAATTTTGTATAATTAATATCTTTTAATTTCTTTTTGTATTAACATTTTTTATTTTAATGACAAATAAAACGAAAACATACATATTTCAATCTGTTTTCTCTGTGTATAGAATGGCTATTATTAATACCCAGCTAGCAATAGGCTGTTTGTAGGACGATTGTGTTTAATAAACAAGTCCTAAGAGAATCTTCTGATGATGATCTGATGAGTAACAATAACAAAAACATCTACTTTTTTCTCTTAATTATTACTTTTTTCCACAATTTCTGACACGATCGTCTTTTAATCTTGTAATGTTTAACATGCAAATCCTTATAAGTACTTATAAGTACCTATACGTGCGGTTAACAACTATGTGCGTGAAGTGAAAAAAGACTAATTGCAGAGTTGTTAGTTACATATTTAACATGAAAGGTATAACATGCTGCTCTCCAGATATAGGATAACTACAATTTATTTTATTGACTACGCACATTATTTTTAAGTTAACCTACACCAAATTTTAGGATTTCAACTATTGCATCCCTCTAGGTATGGGCTAAATAAGTATTTTAGCATGTCGGTGACGCCAAAATTAAACATTTTACCCATAGAAAAAATAAATTATTTTATCCATAGAAACAATTTGCCTAATATCCAGACATGGATTTTAAATTGGGGCAATTTAAGTTTAATTGAGCAATAAAATTTGGTGTTCACACATATTAAATTAAGCTTACTCAATTAGCATTTGACTTGCCAATGGTGTAATAAGTATACAGATGGCCGCATAAGGGCAACGAATACAACAATAAAACAAAAACTAGATAATGGTTGTCAAAAAATACACGAGCTTGACGTAGCTTATGCACAATATTACCAGAGCAAAAAATAATCATCTGACGTTATACTGCCATCTCTATACTTATTACACCATGGGCTTGGCAGAAAGGTTTTTAAACTTTAATCAATTTATGATACAATTAATCAATTTATTAATTGAAGTCTTGTATGGCAAATTGAGCTCAATTAAGGCCTTAATTGCGTAAATTCCCTGAATTGCTCAATTAAGGCGTATTTCTGAAAATTTTATAGCGTGGCTATAAAAGTTAATTTAATTCAAAAAACTAATTTTATAGATTTTATCACAAATATTGATAATTTTTCATTAGAAAATTAAATATTTCGAGTGTGCTTTTATCGTATGTTCAAAGAAAATAAATACGACAAATGTACTCTGAAGCAAAATTTGGAGAGAAAGCCATTTTAAAGATATTTGATGTTAAACAGTATGTAAAATAGTCTCTCTATATTTTTTGCTCGAATCACATTTATAACGATTATTTCTTGATTTTAATTATTTGCTTAAAAATAATCATTATTTTAGGTCCTCTTTTATATTGATGTTGAAGTTATAAACAAAATTTACAAGTTCTCTGTGCAAATTCTACAATAATCCTTATTTTTAAGCAAAATATAAAAATCAAAAATTATCTTTAACTTTCGAGCAAAAAAATAAAAATAACCGTTATTTTTTTACCAAAAAATAAAGCTCAAAAATAATTTTTATTCGGAAAGCAAAAAATAAAAGTTGGAAAAATAACAATTATGTGCTGTTTATAAAACCCAAGATAAGAGGAGAAATTCCAGAAAACCCTCAGTAACCAAAGCCGCCTTTGGAAATACATGTAAAGGCCTACCTATTAAAGATTTTCTAACAACATTTTCCGAAACATTGACATTGAGTTTGAAAACCTCCTTTCCGTACTTGGTACTAATGAGTTCCACAGTCTTGAAACTCGAACGACAAAAGCTCTACCCATATTCAGGGATGAGTTCCTAGGTATAATTAGTACACTGGTTCTAGTGGAATTACCAAAATTAAATTTATTCATTAGACAGTCTGGCTTGCCAAATTCGACAAACTTATAAAATTGAAACATTATCGTAAGGTTAATAAAAGTTTCGAAGTCACATTGCAACAAATTTATGGCGAATCGAGTCATTCGTGTATGTGACCTATGCCGAAGGCCAAAAATATACCGAGCTATTCTATAGAAGCACTGCTTAAATCTGTTGATTCTAGGTGTGTTATTCCCGAGTATATTTCTATGCCATACAATATTATAGGAAGGCACAGCGCCATTGCTATACGTCTCTTCACTAGACTCGGTAAAAAGAGTCCTATATTGTATAATCTTCTCAAGATAAAATTAACTTTGATTTACGTGAAAATCAAAGCTCAGATTGTTATCAATGTATAGCCCTAAGACATTATAATAAGATACAAATTCAATATTTTCCGTCCCTAATATTAGGGTAGGTTTTGGAAGAGAATGGGAAAACCACATGCACCGCGTCTTACGAGGATTTAAGTTAAGATAATTTACTTTGGACCATTCCATTATAAGCCTCAAGGCATCATTCACTGTTCCAAATATATATCTGTTCCAAATATATATCTACCGCCAGTAGTTGGAGATCATCAGCACATGAATAGCAGATACAGAATTTTATCTGTTGGCATAAATCATTCATATACATCATAAACAACAATGGCCCTAAAATATAACCCTGAGGGACGCCTCTTTAGATTTTAAGAGTTGCTGAAATATCTTTATTTCTTGTAAGCTTTTTTCTCAAACTGTAATTATTAGTTGTTATTATCGAAGTAGTAACGGGAAAAGATATTGATATGACTCATAGCACGTCACATTTACTAAATAACGGTACATTTGTATTTTTCGATGTATACTTCTCTTACATCCAGAGTCAAAAGCTGGTTCGATAAAAGCAAGTGATATGCTGTTTCAAAGGCTACTAACGTCGAATGGTGTCTAATTGGCTTGAGTTATAGTAGATCGAAGTTAAGACTGTATGCAATTTTTAACGTTCTTCACCAATTGCTATAATTCAGGAAGCAGCTTTGTGCCACCAATAATAAAACTCCATAGTTTTATAATTTTATTGAATAGTTCATTCGATTACGAAATTTTTAAGCCGTAATGGACCGAAATCGGATGAAAACTAAATATGCTATAATGAAGAAACCAAAACACTCGCATTGAAATTTCCTAAGAAATGCACTACAGTATAATTCGTTTATAAGCCACACCGCTTATAGTAGAATTAGCGATATATTCTAAAATGTTAGTTTTTCTGTCATCTATAAGTAAAACACCTTCAAAATATTTTTTATTTAGTCCATTAGTCCTATAGTCCATTTTCGCTTATACGCAACCAAGATTTGGTTTGAAATATCTTAAATATATGCAAGTTATCGAAGATATAATCCAAAAGCAAAAGTCAAAAATAATATATTTTGTAATCATACTTTTATGCAAATATTACTCATATTGAAGTGAAATTGTTTTTAGTTTAGCAAATTTCAATTGCAATATTTGTGAATTGAGAAAATAAGGAAGTAATTCTTTAACTTATTCAGGGTTGTTGCAGAATCCAAGTCAGAATTGTGAATTATCAGAATTGAAAATCAATTCTGATTTGAATTGGTGTCATGAAATCGTCTTGGTTTTGCGCTGATTCGAAAATAAATGAAACCCATATTCGAATCAGCTGTTTTGTTTTGCTTAGGTTGATTGTGCTGTTGTTTACATTTACTAGATTTACACACATATTTTGATAAAGACTTTTTTAAATATATAAAAATTGGGTAATAAAATGGTAGAGGCAGTAGCTTTATATATATTGATTGAGGAAAACAACAATGAAAAAGTGAAACGGAAGATTTTAAGGGATTACACCAACCCATTGGAGCTGCCGGAAACAGCGTAAGTATACATATAGTATGTACAAGAATGCCAAAGATGTTTTAACTATAATAAATATACAGATTTATTAGCCAATTCCGTTTAAACAAAGAGGCTTTTCAAATGCTTTTGAACATTGTCAAAGTCCATTTGCCTCCTTCAAACATTTCCTGTATTGTTCAGCTAGCTGCGACATTGCGCTTTTTGGCAGAAGGATCATATCAAAAATCAATAGGAAATGATAGTTCCGTTTTTCTCGCCAGAAGTACGGTGTCAATTGTCTTAAGCAACGTACTAAAGGTTCTGCAAAGGCATGTGTGCCCTCAGTGGGTGAAGCTAACAATGGATGAGAATGAAAAAGGAAGATGTAGGAACCATTTCTTCACCAAATATAGAATTCCTTCTATAGTTGGTTGTATTGATGGGACGCACATCAAAATTATAAAACCTGCTGTGGATGAGCATTTATTTTTTAATAGAAAGGGGTATTTTAGTATGAATGCCATGATTGTAAGTAGAAACTAATAAGAATTTTTTTTGAAAATATGTAGTTGTTTTATATATTTTTCATTTCCAGATATGTGATAGTGACATGTTAATTCGAGCAGTAGACACACGGTATCCAGGCTCAAGTCACGACGCTTTTGTTTGGAACATCAGCAAGGCCCGTCAACATTTTCTGACAGAATTTCAGAATGACGACCGAACGTCAAAATTGTTAGGAGATTGCGGGTATGCTCTAGAGGATTTTTTATTAACTCCATATCGAAATGCAGCATTCAACACAAGGGAGCATAAATTTAATATAGCTCATGCTGCGGCTCGTAACATTGTAGAGCGGACAATAGGAGTTCTGAAAAGCCGTTTTCGATGTTTGATGGGTACACTGCATTACAGTCCACAAAAAGTGGTACAAATAGTGAATGTTTGCAGCGCCCTGCATAACATATGCAGAAGTTATAAAATTTCATACGAAGGAGATGAAATTGGCTTTGAATCCGAAGAGTTACCAGAGGACAATGATTTATTGATGCCAACAGTGTCACTTCAAAATGAAGGGCAAAGAATAAGAGAAGAAATTGCAAACAGTTTATAAAATTATTTAAATAAATTACAAGAAATTATAGACTTTTTGATGTTTTTATTTTAAAAATTCAATTTTAGGTAACACAGTCCTTTTTGTACTTAGATCAGTCTTATAAGTAGCATAAATAGTTATATAAAATAAGGTTTTTGAGATCAGTTTTGCTCATTGTTATTGTTTTGCAAATTAAATTTTAATAGTTCTAGTTCCAGTTGTTTCCTTTTTATTTCGTTTTTCTCCTGCATCACTTTCAAAATTCGGGAACTAAAACTTGCAAGTTCATCTTTTAATTCTTTCACAGCTTCATGGTTTTTTTCTAAAGCACGGTATACGCGTCTGAATGAGCTGGAATGTTCTTTTTGAATTGAAATGAGATGATCGACTTTATCGTTTAGTTCATTTTTTCTTTTACCGTCTTCATCTAAAAACTTTTCCATCACCGCTGGTACGCTCTCTGGTCTTGCTCTTTTCGGTGTACTGCAAATAGTTGGCGTTTTCAGTGTTCTTTTAGAACTCGTTGGAATGTCATCAAGTAAGGCAAGTTCAGAATCATCAACAGTGCCCAGTGATATTCCCGAGACACCTTCCACTGTTGTGTTTATTCCACAGATTTGCACAATAGCTTCTTCTGTTGGCGTGAGCTGGAATTTATTGAACAAGCCTCCTCCAGTTGCACGAGACTCTGACCTATTATGTGCTAGCTTCTTTTTTATTTCGCTTTTCCATTCCGTCCATATCTGCTCATATAAAAATCTTTTAAGTCTGAAAAAACCTATTCACAAAATGTAAAAATTACTTACCTTTTTCCAACCATTTGCATCCTTAGTCGGTGGTCCAGCACTGTTGAGAGATTGGGATAACTCTTGCCAAAGCGACTCTACCAGCACCTTATCGCGCTTAGTGTAACCGCTTGCTATATCCTTGTTGTCTTCCATAAACTTTAAAAACATCTCATTTTGTATTTGATTCCTATGTTTTCCCCTATTGGTGATAAAATAATAATAAAAATTTTTGCTTTTTTAGTTTAATAAGTAAAAAAAATAAATTAACTTACATTGTGAGCCAAATTGTATTTACCAGCCTAAAACAAATATACAAATCTGCCACCTGTCAGCCGATCAGATTATTTCTGATAAAAAAACGATAAAAACAGATTCTGTGACACCCAGTTCTGACACAATTCCGATTCGAACTCAAAAACGATTAATATCTGTTTCTGTGACACCAAACTGAATTCTGTGTCGATTTCAATTCTGATTCTGATAGCAATCAGATTCTACAACAACCCTGATTATTGTTCTTTTTTCCTAAAGGATACTTTCGTGGTAGGCTTTACTCTTTCTCAGAATTGAAATAAACTTAAACGGATCATTAAACATCCCAGTAAAAACTTTTGTCAATTTTGTAATCGGTAGTACTTTATTAATGGGTTACAAAGTAATGAGTGGTACTTATTTATCTTATTACTATGCTTCTAATTAGAACTACTAATTAGTTTTTAATAAAACTAGTACGTATTTTTCTCATTATCTGAAAATAGTTATATTTGTTGTTATGTATTAATAAAGTAAGACAGCGACTTTTATATGAAAACTCATTTTTGTAGCTTAAACTTAAACAATAGCTGAGTGAGTAAAGTACCTGTCGTCATATCTGAACGACGACAGGTTCGTATCCCACCTGGGTCAAAAAAAAATAAAATTTAAATATGATTGAAAAAATATAAATAAAATATAATGTGTATAAAACTTTTTTCTTTTAATATGTTATTTAACTACATATTTTTTAACTTCAAGTTAGCTAAATAATAACTAGTTAATTGCTGTGGCAATGTCAATACATTTGTAAGGGGTACTCCTTATTTTTTGGACTTCTCAAACAAAACTAAGTAGTTATCGAGTCAAATTGTTTTTGCTGGAATATTATAACTAATGTCTCTTGAAAATGTCATTAAGCTATTATTTTTTATCTTCGTTATATCATGTTTTATTTTAAGGATATATGGACAGGAATCCTTGAAATTTAAATAACCAAATACATATAAGTTCTAATTATACTTTTTTAATTGAATTATGTATCCCAAATTTCGTTACTTTATGATAACTCCTTCTATTTTTGGCTACTCGTTATATGAAATCACTACACAATGTGACGTGCATTTTATCACCACAAATTTTTTGATAGCATACATACGTAAATATACATCATTGTAACTTTAATTATTACATATTTTTATTGATACCATTACTTGCATTTTCCATTTGAACACCATTTTTTGGACCGATATTTCGTTTGACACGTTTGATATTTCGTTTGAGAATTTCAGTTTATTAAAATAATTTAAAATGAGTTTATCATTGCAATAAAAACAATTAATGTCAGCTGTTTAGTATATATGTATATATCGAGTCGTAACCGCACGAGAATCGTAACTAGCAAAAATAAAACTTTTTAGGAGAAGCTTCTTTTTAATAACTTCCCTTCAAATGACAGCATTGCTCTGAAATTAAGTATATCGGATATTTTTAGACTAATATACGTATCACAATAGGTTTTAATGGTTTATTTCTTATATAATGGTATTTTATGTGACTTACGCAATATTTTTCTGTCATGTTAACTACCTACTGAATAAAATTTTGTTGGTTACGATAAAATATTATGTTAAAATACTATAATATTTTTTGACTTTATTTTATTTTAAATTGTGTTTATTCATGACAAGAATTTTTTGGTTCTTATAAGCAAAGTTAATGTTTTCGTTAAACGTTATTAAAAAATATAAGTAAAACGCATTATAGATCTTCAACATTGCCAACTTTTTTTTATGTTGGTATTAGCTTAATACAATGTTTTATTAGATACACACCTCACATTTTCAAAAGTTAAGATAAAACTATGAATATGGCAAACTAAGTGATTTTAAGTGGCCCATTCATTAAATAATATTATTGCAGTTGTTATTGTGCATATTATTGTCGTTTTGACCTACACTATGCAATAAGTGGTACAATATTTTCAAAGAAAATATTGCCCGATTTTCCCGACAGTAAAAAATAAACATAATACTGAACAATGTTGCCACCACATCTCACAATTTTTTTTGATTGCACAATAAAAATCAGAAGTCTTTTGATTTTTTCCAATATATTGTAGCACAAATAAATCATAAACATTAGATTTAGATAAAAATATCTTAACAGTAGATGATAATTATAATAAAATATCTTTAATAGTTATCTCATCTATTTCTAGTAGTGAATCTCTAATAATTCAGAATCTGTGTAACGTCGATAAAGCCGGTCCTCTGTCTTGTATTGTTACCTATGCCCATGAGCACTGGATCTGATTCGGTGCACTATTTACTGCAATAGTTTCTACACATTTTATTTTTACAATAAGAATCTCTCAATTGATGTTTTTAAGATAACGACAATTATAGAAAAAATAAAAAAATACACTATTTAATATTTTTTAATCAATTTGAGGCACTTTTAAATGATAATGCAAGAAACATTTTGCTCTCCCTCTTTGTAGATTTAATATTTATTTCAGATTTTCTTTTATTCCCTTTCTCATTATTAATAAAAACCGTTATCTCTGAAAAGAATATACTTTTTTGCTTTTGATTGAATTTAAAAAAATATTCGGTTAAAGTATTCTGCTTTCTATAATATAACTGATAGTAAATAATTTAATGTCTTATTATTTTCTTATGAGTTTATCTTTATAATATTTATATTAAATAAATCAATAAAAAGTTTTATTTCTTCGAATTTTTTAAATTATTGTACTGGGTCACACCCGTCACACCCATCTCATTTTAAAAATAGTTTTTTTTATAAGAAAAGTTATTTGTTGCCAAATAGTAATTACACAATGCAATTAAAAACAATTTGAACAGATATACTTATATACCAAACCTATTGTGTACCTTATAGTCAAAATTTACAGAATTTATACTGAAAGTCTTAATTCTTTAAAAGTAAGATTTGTAAGGTCACACCCGTCGCAGCTTTCGGGCGACCGTTTTGAGCAGAAATCGTGTTCTATCACTATCTACCCGTTATTCAACGACTTTAAGCTTAATGTCCCTGCGAGCCGTAACGCTTTTTTTGAGTAAAAAATTTTATATTCTTGATTTATAACAACAAATGTGTGTAAAATGGTCACACCCGGCTAAATGGAATTATTCAAAGGAGACTTGTGTCACCGGTTTTGAATTTCTGTAGTCTCTTGAGTAATATTCGTATTCTTGCATATCTTCTTCACCCGAACGTGTGAGTGATGTAGGCCCTTTTGCATTTCATATGACGATATGTAGCTATTGGTCCGAGTTATCCAATATTGGCATATGAACATATTACAACGATAAGTTACAGGTTAATTTAATTATTATTTTAATTTTTACCTCCTGTTTAGTTGAAAAAATTTTATCGTAACCAACATTTATTTCAGTCCCCAAAAAATATAAACAAAAATAAACTTGGACTTACGTTAAAATTGATTTTGCTATAAATTTGTTACGGTGCTCTGTAGAACTATGAAGTCTTAACAGATAGCGCAAATCATCGTATATTATCGATTTTCATCCCAAAACGTATATCGGAAAATATTTTGGTTACGATTTTCGTGCGGTTACGACTCGATATATCAGAGCTGCCAACAGCCTAGTAATTTAAAATTTTTTTTTAATTATTTATTTCATCTGCTATCAAAATTACCATCATAAATTTTCTAAATCAAAATTTTAAAAATTGGTTTTGATCAAAACTGTATGCTTTAGGCTATAGTGCATTGGCTAACAATAGCATGCAACTTTTCTAAGCACGAAAAACCGCGTTTATATTTAAGCTCAACGTAGTCTAATTCTAAAATTATATTGATAAACTATTACATATTTTCGTAAATTGAAAATGCGCTGGTCGAAAAAACATTTTCACTTGTTTTTTAACAATATGCCTTGAAAAACTTTAATTCATATTGTCAAAAACAACTTACCACGGCAAAATTAAGAAATGCAAAATTATGTATGTATTAATTTTATGTTTCACTTAAAATTTTTTTCAACTAAATTTATTTCCGCGTACATTTTTAGGATGGCAAAAATACTGCTAAAGAGCAGAATGAAACCTTTAAATATAATTAAATATAATTAACCCATATCGATTAGAATTTTGTTAACATGTTTTCCGTTTTTGACACACTTGAAATGAGCTGTTTATTAGTCGCAAATTAACAAACAATCAAATAACGAAAAATTTTAAAATGGAACTAGTTTTGGAACTAAATACCGCAGAAATGTTATGATTAGTCCGAAAGATGCGCCGTAAAATCCTGCATTTAAAAGTACCAAAATAAGTAAAGTTGTCTTAACTCGGCTTAAGTGCTTTTGTCAAAAGTCCTCAGATTTAAACAGTTACAAATATACGAACACATTTTGACAATGTAATGCAGGCGAATTCGTAGTGACTGAGCTTTCGGGCCCACCTGGTACGAATTTATATTGCTTAAAATTATAGGAGGAAAACATTTTTTTTCATTTGTAGGGACTTAAATTTTTTTGGCATTCACTATTTCTTTAAAAAACAACAAATGTGAAAAGTCAATGGACATGCATACATAATTGTTAAAAGCAAAACAGCGTGGTCTAAATGGCCCAAACATCATGTAAATACATCTTGTACAATCAATATTTATCTAGCAGATACATAAGACTGTGTTCTTTGAAAATATTGACCTGATACGCATACAAAATTAGTTACAAAACACACACAGATACAAAATCACAAACAGAACCTTAAGATATTTATTAATTTCTTTGATAGCGAAAAAAATTCATTAACTTTATTTAAATATTTTCGTTGCTACTAGAACTTTTCTTCCTCTTTTGTTCATTAATTAAAAATTTTTTGGCATTTAACATGTGCCATGTGGGTTGATGTTTGAATAAAGATATCGTTTGTTCATTTGTTCCTCGGGAATATTACTTACAATATATTCCCTGCAGTTTGCATTCGACTACGAGTATTCATCGAATATAGAAAACACCACAAACTATTCGTATGGCACATTAAAATATTATAAAGAAGTATTAAATAAGCGTTGTTGTTTTTCTTTAATGCTCTTAAAAAGCACTCATTGTGAAGGTCATTGGGTTCAGCAATATAAATTATAATTAACTTTTATAGATGATTTTATAAAGACATGATAATAATTCTTTAAATACACATTTACTCAGTTTCTGGCATTGTGGTGCATTATTAGTTTCAGCAGGAAATTGTTTGAAATTCTTTGTGCAATTTTTTTTGCTTCTTTATTGTAATAAAATAAAATGAAGGGCGGACGCCTAAATTAGTCATCACTTTCTGGTCCGTGTATAATGTACGTTGCTATTAAAAGTAACTTACATTTTTAACTTAGATTAGTTAATGCTAAGCAAGATTAATATCGGAATCATTATGTTCTTTATCATATCAGGCTCTTGCTTGTCCATTAACTATTTACTGACCACTTATGTTCAACAAAAATTTTGTTTGATTCGTCAAAGATGATATGAAAAGAATACTAATTTACGCTCGCATGCACGACCTTTCTTTTTGGGTCCGCATTAGAGATCCCAAACTAGGAACCCCGATCCTGAAATTTGGGACTTAGCAAATTTTCTGGATTTATGAATTCCGTCTTTTCATAAAAAATATATTTTTAGTGTTAACTTTTAGACAAAATAATATTTGAAATGCAAGTTAAAAAAAGCTCAAAACAGAGCATTAAAAATAAATTTGTATTTATCTTTGTGTACAAACTAAACAAAATTTCGGATTTGGGTCTGAAGATGGCACCGCTTGCACTTGCAAATTGTGCTACAAAATTTTCAACAAAAGGTTTCGTAAATTATATTAACTAAAAATAATAATATGGTATACCACTACCCAGCAAAAATTAATGCTTACTAGAAGAATTTTTGTAAGGGAGACAACAGGACAGAATCACTTGTCATTGCGCTTTTATAATGCATGATTTTTGCTCGCGATAAGCCGCTTAGAAGCAATAGTTTCTGTTTCCACAAAATGCTTATATTATTGCTGGAAATAATCGAAATTTTTAGCACTTAAATTGAAAATATATGGAAATAATTCTGGCATAAAAACCAACTTCAATATAAAGAGCGAAACCTTTAAAAAATTTCTTAAAATCGGTATAAAAATGTTCTCTCTACTCTATCCCTTTCTCAAAGAAGGTAACACATTAATTAATTAACTGATGGCGGGGAAGATTTGCCCACCGATTTTTGTAGAAAAATTATGCGACCAAACTGTAAGCAAACCCCATCAAACAAAAAAAGAATTTTGGAAATCAGTCTAAATGGTGGAGTTTACAATATATAATGAATATTTCTGGGGACCAAATTTCACCACCGACATAAAAAAACCTATAGGACCAAACTGCAATCAAACCCATTCAAACAAAAAAAAATTTTTTAATCGGTCCATAAATGGAGGGGTCATGCGTTAATCAATATTTCGGTGTGAGGGGGCAATGCCACACAGATTTTCGAAAAAATTATGGGACCAAACTGCAAGCAAACCCATTCAAACAAAAAAAATTTAATCGGTCCATAAATGGAGGGGTCATGCGTTAATCAATATTTCGGTGTGAGGAGGCAATGACGTAGTTATGCATAAGTGGAGCGAATTTTCCCCTTCGATTTTCGCCAAAAAATTATGGGTCCTAACTTCAGGCATACCCTTTCAAACAAAAAAATAATTTTGAAAATTGGTCTACAAATGACAGAGTTATGCGTGTACAAACATAAAAAAAGTAAAAAATACACACTATAGTCTTATTCGCTTAATTATATAAATATGTACCCGTTGTTCATAGGAGGAGCCACGTTTAAATAACTTTCACGCTTATTTATCTCGAGCTTCAAATCCCCGTTTTTATCCTGCATTCCTTAAACAAAGGTCCACATTTAATTGCCATTCTTTTAATTACCCAATTTCAGTAATTGCCTCAAAAAATTAAACTCCCTAAATAAAATATCCCCTAAATTGTGTACGGTTAATTGCCTCAGTACCATTTGAAAACAACACTGCTGCAAGCAACGCAACAAAGTTTGCATTGTAATTATAAGTAAGTTTGTATGCGTACGCTTTTTTTCTTTTCAATTTATTTGTTGAATCTTCAATTGTAAAATTAAAATAACAATAAGTATTTAAATCTTAAAACTAAAATTGTTGATAACACTGCGTGACAAATTTTAGTTTTTTCTATTTGGCAGAAACACCAGTCTAGAGACAAAATATAGTAAAACTGTGTACTTCGTTTTTCATTTCCTCATCTCTTGCCCTTTTTAAAAGACTTAACATATTTCATGAATGCTAATTTTAAATAATTTTTTTAATATTAGTATCTAATATTTTTTAGAAAACTTGGTACCAAATAAAAGGGAAGGCTCTGTAAAAAGGACAAAAGATGAGGACATGAAAAACCAAGTACGCAGTTTGACTATATTTTGTCTGTAGATTAATAGATATACAGTGGCGTTTCTGCCAAAAAAAAATGCTGCCACGCAGTGTAATTAGTCTAGCCACTGCTAGACAAAATATTTGGATTCTTGTTCGGCTCTCAGCCAAAAGTCTTTACTAATAGAAAACAAAGTCTTTACTAATGGAGCATCTAGATCTTTATGAATACGCTGGTTTCTGACATACTAAGGTGCGACTATAATCAAATGAAGAATTTTATTTTACAGTCTAGACTGAGTGTAGAATTTCTTCTTGAGGGCATGCGTTTATGCTTAGAAAAGTTGTATCATCAGCAATTGTTGATATGTGAATGTCATAGCCTGTAGCCATGTCGTAGGTATATATCATGTATAATAAAGGGCCCAAAATGCTACCTTGGAGAGCCCCCGCTTTAATTATCTGAGATGTGCTTAGAAAATTGCCCTACCTAAGGACGAACTTGCTTTCAGTTAAATAGCTTTCTAATATCTTGTGAGTGTTACAGGAAAAATTTTGTTTTAATTTCTGGATTAATCCTTCGTGCCATACTTTATCAAAAGCCTGAGAAACATCAATGAAGAGAACAGAACAATATTTCTTTTCTTTGAATGTTTTTCTAACCACATTCACAAGCCTATGCATTTGTTCGATAGTGCTATGTAGCCTCCTGAAACCAAACTAATGATCTGCGATGCATCCACTCTCATTTAGTGTGGGGGTCAACCACAGCCATGAATGCAACGAACCGACGAATCCTTCGTATCCCTAATACTTGTATCGCCACTAGCAGAAAAAAAGATAAAGTAGAAGCTTACAATTGACAGTTGAATTAGGAGAAGCGCGCTGTTTAATTGACAAAATATGTTAATTGAAGTTAAATATTATTTTTTATTAGTTTGGATCAATTTCAAAGCTTAAAAGGAAATCCGCTTCGCCGAAACACCGTTTAATTGTAACATATTTTACTTAAAAATGCCGCTAAATAATTTACCGGCGACGAAATAACTTGTAGCGCCGACTCATTTTAATCGTATAATGTATTTCAGTTTGTAAAGTGAATCTGAAATCAAAAATCAACTCACACCTGTTTTATTTCTAATGCCATCTTTAGCTTTGTTTTATGAGCAATTTTGAAAGTGCTGAATTGATGAATTCGTTTAACCGAAACGGTTCTATCTTATCCGAACTTAGTTATATTGAAAATCCCGCATAAGCGCAACTTTCCATTTTCGCTTATCCGAATTCGATTGTAAATCGTTTGAAATAAAATGGAAAGATGAAGCAATAATTTAATAAATGAAAATTATTCAAGTATACTAACCTGAGACAATAAAAATCATATTATTTTTAATTAATCACAAACATATAGAAAAAGCTCAAATATTTGCAATTATCCTATAAGAAGCAAAAAGAAGTTTAAAAAATGCGAATAAGTGAATGAAATGTAATTCTTATTAACATTTTCTTTATTATAATATAAAATAATTAAGCACCCTTAATATCAACACAATCGGCATTATTATAAACCAATGTAGTAAGGGTAGCTTGTTATGGAACTTTGAAAAAATATCAACGAAATATATTGTATTTTCTTTTTGTTTCTTTATAATGATACTACTTAAGTTTCAAGTGGATGATGGAGATTTAGCAATTTAATTAGGGTTTAATCAATTAATCGCGATTATGGAGATACATAGAAGCTGGGAAAAAATCTATTTTTAAGTAATTTCGGAGGTGAATATATGTACATAAAATAGCAGTAATGCCAAGCACAAAATAGATAAAATTTAACGCAACAGTTATTTTTGTGTGTTATACCATTTGTAATTTTTCGTGTAAGCGCGAAGCTAAAAACGTTGACCACAAAACTTTGAATTAAGGATACCATAACTTAATTTTATTAGGTGGTTTTATAAGTGCTGAGAAAGAGGTTTGACGTGGTCGTCAGATAAATGAACTTTTCTTAGGTGGGATCTTATTAGACTATAAGCAGTTTAACCATGTTCTAGACGATTAGACAATAACTATTTTATATTGGCGACATTATTAAACACAAAAGTAATTTAAAGCTTTAAGTTTAAAGTGTTTATGAATTAAATTTGCCTTGTACGCTAATTAAAAGAGTTTAAAAGAATTTCAGATTACAAAAAAGTTCATTGTCGCATACGTTTCACATAAATTCTATGCTTGAAAAGTGGAAAAATGTTTAATCGTAATCGAACGATTAATGGGTTCGACGATGACTACGATTAAAAGGTACGCTTAATCGCGATTGCGATTATAATTGCTTTGTAAACCCTAGATATAACGATGTATAATAGGTATTTGGTTTTTTTTCTCACATACAAAAGTTTAATTAAACTCATTTCATATGTTTAGCAATAAACTTAATAATTTTAAGTCTGAAACTCTGGTAGAACAGCGTCATAGACAGGCTGACCGTTGAAAATTTTCAAAAAGTGGCACAAAAGGGGATTTTGAGGAAAAAAGTGGCACTAAAAAGGGGATTCTGCGAAAAAGGGGCAACTTTTTCAAAAAGGAAATAATTGAATCAAATCCTTGTATTTGACCAACGAAGTATGCCACTTGCCACTTGCTAACGAATTATTTAAACACAACACATACACACATACGTGGTTATACCTGACTCCGAAAGATGTGCCCAAATATGGGCAAAATCTCTTAGAGATAACCAAAAATTGCCTTAAGTTCAATTTTCAAAGTTTAGTAAAAAAATTCACAAATACAATTGAAAAATGCTACTTATATCTTCGAATAGTGTGGATCCATGGCTATAAAGAAAGATGTGCCCAAATATGAGCGAAATTCCTCAGTGATCACCAAAAATTGCCTTAAGATCATTTTTCAATGTTTTGTAAAAAAAAATCTCAAATATAATTGATAAATAAGACTTATACCCTCAAATAGCGTGGATGCTTGGCTACAATTTTCATTTGGTCCAAATGGTCAAAATCCCTCAGAGATCGCAAAAATTGCCTTAAGTTCAATTTTCAAAGTTTCGTAAAAAAAATCACAAATACAATTTCAAAACGAGACTTTATCCTCGAATAGTGTGGATCCCTGGCTTCAATTTCCATTTGGTATAAATGAGTTACAAAGAAATATGTTGCCGAAAATCCTCAGAGATAGCCCGGCGTCGGGCAGATAACAAGTTCAATATAAAAACTTTTAAATAGTGGACCAATATGGCTTATAAATAGCGCAGTTCTCAGGGAACAAACATAAAAATACTAACAAATTCATACTATTCTCTCTTTATTGATAACGGTCAAAAATACTTGCTTTTATAAGAAATTGCTATGTTGCCATGTCACACAGTTTGATTGTTTTTTAAGTTTTGGCAAACAATTCGTAGTCACCTGATCTCTCGAGGCCACCTGGTATTAATTCACCTTGATTTGATACCATGAAATGAAACCAGGCATGGGAGCTTTAATTTGACGCCAAATAGAATAACTTTTTTCTCGACAAGCAATTTTGATTAAAATAGTTTGAAAATTAAATTGAAATGAATCAATTATATATTTATCATGAAAAAGAATGTATTTTCTGGTGTTACTTATCACATATATAAAAGATTTTTACAAATTAATCTAACAAATAGAATATTCCCAGACCTGGCCTCAATACAACTATTTGAAGAACGTATAAAATTCAATCGTATAATTATAACGCACTTTTGTATAAAAAATACCAACAACAAAAATACAATATTGTATAATTAGACGATTACACAACACATACGACGTTAATACGAGCTTGTGAATTGAACATATATTTTAAGGCCTTCGAATCATTTTAGAAAGATCTTGTCGTAATGTTACTTATATTTCTTGAAAATTTTCCAGGACGATTCATTTCGTTAAGTACAAGCAAGTTACAGTACTATACTCAGCTGAGCTGAATTTTATATATCCTGAGCCACTGTTTAAATGTCTTTGGTTATTCCTTTTATTTATCTTAAAACATCTCCTTCAATGTTTCAATAATTGCGTCGACTTATAATAAATTTAAGTAGTGTCAACTCACAGTTCTTATATCTTCTATGAACTTAAAACCTCCACTATGCTTTCCAAAATTTGTGCACTAATTCTGCGGAAATTCACTCAAAGATGGAAAGAATGGATTAGAGAGCACTGTAATCATTGATACTTATACAAAGTATTCCACTTTGTTCTGTTATAGTGATTAAATGACATCTATTATTAAATTCATTTTGCATGTACTTTTCGAATCAAGCAAAAATTTTTTCTCGGCTTAAGAGAAATGGTATGCCTTCAATTTCATGCAACTTTTATGAAACTTTTGAACCGTTCACATTTGTATTTTGTATTAAAAAAAATTTATGGACATTCTACTGCCTGTTTTTCGATATCGAAGGATAGAATTACAATTACATTTGAAACAAGGACAAAGTTTTATAATTTGAAAATTTTTTTTCTTTCAAATGAAATTGTAAGAATGAAAAATGTCCTTCGACATTTTAAACAGACGATGAAAAACATAGCAACTTTAAAAGAGAACTTAAACAATTTCATCGTGTAAATTTAGTAATACAGTCAGTCAAACGAGCTTGGGTAATATTTAAAAAACATTGACAATTTTCATGTTAAAGAAAAACAGGAATATTATAAAAATTTCTTATATGAATCAAAATAAATTTGGCGGTCACTTACGCTATTTTATAAATATGTGTGTAAAAAAAGCCCATATATATATATATATATATATATATATATATATATATATATATATATATATATATATATATATATATATATATATATATATATATATATATATATATATATATATATATATATATATATATATATATATATATATATATATATATATATATATATATATATATATATATATATATATATATATATATATATATATATATATATATATATATATATATATATATATATATATATATATCTTTGTCATATCTTGCAAAAAACCAAATTTTCTAAAATAATTTGAGGTCGCTAAACACGAAAATAATATTCATTTATTTTTCATAATGCGCATTTTCCTGATATTCGCGAAAAACAAGTTTTTTTTGATTTATTTAGTTTTTTCGTTTATTGGAAAAAATTCCGAGAACGGCTCACCTGAATAAAATAAATTGCACACTGTTGTATAGATATGTCTCTATTCTATCAGTCAATACACTGATCGATCGTATAAAAAATGTATAGAGTTACAGGCATTAAAAGCTTTAAAACGTATATTTTTAAACCTTGTCCCAAAAACTATAATTTTAAATTGTTCCATTAAGATGAAAAAATATACTAAGTATATTTTTTTTTCGGATTGTATTTCAAAGATAATTTTGTGAAGATCACATGATGGATGCAATCGCTAAATTCTGATAAAAAATAAGAAAGTTATGAGCTTTTAAGCGAAAACAGCTATATTATTTTTTAGTTATTTTTCATACAAAATTAATTTAAATCAGTTTGTATTGAATTTTTTTTTTTTTTTTCATTGAAAATAATTTTGTATGGGAAATAAAATCAGCTTTTTTCACTTAATGGCTTATAACTTTCTTATATTATATCATATCTCCTCGATCTTAAACTTTTTTCATTCGGCACAAAAATGTTGTTTACGTGTAGCCCTAAAAAAGTTATTAAGATTTTTTTTCTATATTAATGAAGCAAACTAAAATAAAATTCATAAATTCATTTCTCTAGCTTCCAGCCGTGGTAGAGGGCTAAAAGATATGTCGCAAAAAATTATTTTCGTATATAATTTAGCTAGATGCAATATTCCGGAGGTATTCGAAATTTATTGGATGACTTTTTTTCCTTCATACACCAACGCTCCACTCTATTGTACACTCGTCGCTCTCGTATTAACGACTAAATAGGGAGTATAAAAAGAAATGAAATAAAGAGTACAAACAATTGTTTGGTGAAATGAAACACTTTGGTATGGATTAATAATTAATAGAGAGGCTGTGAGCAGCGTTGCCAGAAGCTTTTCGAAGAAAATCATCATATGACGAAATAAAAATCATATTTTGATATAAAAAATCATCACAAATTCGTATTCCTAAGTTGAACAATGAGACGTTTATAGCAAACTAAAATAAAAAGGAGTTCTTTAATATAATATGATTTCCTTCATGTCATCTTCTAGATAGGAGAGTTATTACATTTTTGGCAACCAGTATTAAAGAGATTCTTGCACATTTTAAAATCGTATGTAATAGTAAACATTTGCGAAGCATATAAAATATCGCCATGACTGTAAGAACATATAAAAATGCGACAAAATAACTTCCACCGCGAAAAAATTTCGGAAAACTCAACCATATGCACTGGTATGCAAAAAAAAATATTTTTCGTTCCATGAAATAAAAATCTGTGGAATATACAAACTTTAATCCACAAATCCGTGCTCAGTATATTTCCTATCACGTACAGATTTTTTAATTGGCATGACTGATATTTTCACTAGGTACATCAGTATATTTTACCATAACTCGAGAATGGTTTGTCCAAATTGAGTAAATAATGCACCACAATATACAGAATAAAACTACCTTTAAGTCATTTATATTTATTTATTTGTATTTCCTACTGTTTCGGAGTTATTGAGAAATTAGTGGCGGAAAAATCGTGTTTCATGCAAAATGAATCTTTTTTCGTTTTGATAAGGTCATGAAAAAATTAAGAGGGAAGCTAACTATATATTAGGAATATTATAAGCCAAAAAATTTTAAAATCGACAAACAAATGTCGATTTTATTCACAATTATGTGAGCGAACTAATGCATATACACACATATATTGAAATTTTTCTGTTGTATGGAAATTATGATTTTTATCAATTGTGAATAAAATCAACATTTGCCCATCGAATTTTTTATGTCTAGTTAGCTGTCGGACTAATGATAAAAATTTTAAATGTTTGCAGTTTTAATTTCTTTTATGATTTTCTGAAAACAATAAAATAAATTTTTCAAAAAAAAAAATTCGCCGGTAATTTCTTAATAACTCCGAAATAGTTGGAAATATAGAATATTAATATTTCTGACTTAAGGGAATTTTAATACGCATCTTTTGGTGGCTTATTTATTCTAATCGGATAGTCTGTTCTCGATTTAGGGTGCTATTGGAAATATTAGTCATACCTATTTAAGGAATCTGTACATGATAGAAAAACACCGAAAACGGAGTTGAATTCGGCACATTAAACTTTGTATATCCCACAAAATTGCTTAACATCCAACATGATTGATAGTGTTGTCATTCAAAACTATCTTTCAAAGCTGATGAATTTCCGACTGCCACTCAAGTTCGATAACTGTACCCCGCTTTATACATTAACATACCCTAAAACCGAAAAAGAACTAAACAAAATCGAAAACAGGGAAATATAGTTCGAAATTCAAAATACTTTATTAAGAGAAAATTCACCCAGTTAATACAATGCACCACCATAAACTTTTATGTTAAAGACTTTTATTAATTGATCCAAACAACTACAAAACGTAATGCATGATATCTTTCAATAACTCTTTATATATCATCACAGAAAATGCAGAAAGCCCTATATAACATTTTAAAAGTTTTACAGGAGAAGCATAAAACTTATTTAAATGGAAAATATATTGACATTTGGTGCAAAAATTCACAATACATATATACATTTCTTGGGTATTTTTTTTACTTATATTGTAAAATTTTGCACTAGTTTTAAATATATTTTTCATTTAAACAAGATTCATTGTTCTCCTGTAAAACTTTTAAAATGTGAAATGGGGCCTTTTCATTTTCTGTGACGATATACATATGAAAAGTTCAAAAAAATCATAATTTGCGAGAAAATAAATCATCATTTAAGGAAAAAAATCATCAAATCATATTCTGGTTTAAAAATCATCAAAAATATGATAAAATCATCATTCTGACAACGCTGGCTGTGAGTCTCACACAGTGTGTGTGTGCCTTAATGGTAAAAACAGCATACGCTCGCGAGCGCAGAAAATTGAGAAAATCGCCATCACTACAGCATAGGTTCGATTCTACTAGAAACTACCCTAGTAGTCATTTCCCATATGGTAGCATTGCATGCCAACCCTTCATTTGGCCAAAATTCATCAGAGATCATACGTATGATAAAAAAATTAGTTTAAATGAACTGTAAAATTGTTCACAAACTTAATTCATGGATTCCAATGAAATTGGTTGTAGAAAGTATCCTAGTAGTCATCTCCCATATGGTGGCATTGCATGCCAGCCCTTCATTTGGCCACTTTGGCCAAAATCTCTCAGAGATTATACGTATGACAAAAGATGAGGTTTCATAAAACTTTTCACAAAATCACTGTCAGAATTGTAATTATATTATATATAATTATATTCCAATAGAATAGAATTAAAAAAATCTGCAAAAACTTCCTAAATATGTTTTTTCCCATATAATTAGCTTATTAACTCCTATTTCGTTACGTCATAACATATTTATCTTCACACATAAATATGTTGTAACGTAAGCCTTTACGTAAAAACATATTTAACTCGGCATATTTATCTTCACACAAGTGAATACGGATATAATTTTTTATAAATTGACATATTTTTCAGGTCTAAGATCTTAAATAAAAAAATTGTTTAGCTCTTAGAAAATAAGTAGAAAGTGGATCAGTGGGTAGAGTACTTGCCTTGAAATATATAGACTGTGATTTTCTGCCACGGTTAAGCCAAACATTTTTTTTACTTTTGTTTTTTAATTATTTTCGTACAATTCGAGTGTACAACACGAGTGTTTTGGTGCATGTGTTACATGGATTTTTCTCTGTATACCTTTTCAGGTACCTAAGTAAAGATAGATTTTTATTGAGATTTTTAAGGACTTTCTGAAAGATAGTTTATTAAAACTAAATATTTGAAAGTTACTTGCTTAAAAGCTATTCATTTAAAAGTTACTTAATTCGAAGTTAGTTTGTAACACATAGTTATTTTTTAAAAGATACTTTTTAAAATTTTCTGCTTAAAAAGGTACTTTTTTCTTCTAAAAAGTTATTTTATAAAAGATAATTATCAAAAGGTGGTTTTTCCGAATTAACTTATTTTGCATATATGTGCTTTTTTTTAAAGGTAGTTGTTTTAAAAGTACTTTTTTAAATTTAGGCAGTTTTTCGTACGTACTCTTTTGAAATGCATAAACAACTTAATTTTCAACGGGATTCTTTTTTAAAGGTTCCATTTACATTGTTTTTCTTAGTTGCCTTTCATGGCACTCATTTCTAAAAGCTTTCATTGTACAGCTCTACATTCAACACTTTTCAATTATAACTCGTTTTAAGTTAAACAGGACTAAATAAAACCTTTGTTTGAAGTAAAATTTGTTTTCAGTAAATGTTTTTAATGCAAATGTAAGACTGGATTGTTCGACGCGACGCTGCAGCAAACTATGCATTGAAACTGCAGCGACGCTACGCTTAGCTGCAAAATTTTCGTATTACTTAGGTTTGAGCATTCAAACAAGATGGATGTAAGTAATAGTTTCAGCAGCAATAGTTTCGTTTTTATGCGATGAAGAAGAAAAATTTAACAATAGCAAGCCAGGTAGGTTTATGTTAACATTTAACCTTTTATTTAAATTTTATTTAGAACCCAATGGTCCATAATCACAACCAAATACTAAAGTCGCTTCGATTTAAAAGTTAATTTAAATTAAAAACTAGTTACTAAATATATTTCGACTATAGTCAAAAATTAAGTGTGTTTTAACTAAAACTAAATTTAAGTGGATGAAACATAAAATTTAGGAAAAGTTTTTTACAATATGTAACAAAATAGAAGTAAGTGGTATCTCTAATCAGCTTCCCAGCAAAAACTTTGCTTACTGGTAGGCAAAAAAGTATATGAGAATTTAAGTCGTAACTACCCTACGGTAAATGGATCTGACACAAAACAAGTCACGTGAGCGGTCCGCAGGTGGTAGGGACCAGTCCGAGTTCTAACACTTCCTATGAAGCGGACCAGCCACTTTTACATGGGGATGGCCTAGGATAGGGTTAATTGATACTTTGTATACACCTTGTAACTTGTCTCTGAACTATCTTATGGAGTCCCAATCGGTGTAGAATAATATAGATTATATATAAATATTTTTCCGAAATTCAGCTGTAATTATCGATTAACCAATTTTTTTATTGTTACAAATCCAAGTAGAAATTGTATTTTATTTTTAAGCGGTGTCTTCGACCACAGGGGAACTTATATTTCAATATTATAAATACCAGTTAAGCTCTCATTGAAGGCAGACAATTAATAGTATATAGATACTATGTGATATGGCTTAGATCCAGGTGCATCGAATTTGGTCAGTGCCGTTTCCTACAATACTAGCCGGAGTACCAACTAAGTTGACTGAGAAATGTTAATATGTGACTATTTACACAATGTCTTTTTTCACCATTTCGCAAAGTACCCTGCGGAAAATTTGGTGACAAATGATCCAAAAGTACTCGTCCTATGACTTACGAAAATAAGACTGGTACTAAAAATAAGGAGTAGTGAATGGTGAAAAAAGACATATTGTCACATATTCACATATTAACAATTTTCAGTAAATTTAGTTGGTACTCCGGGTAGTATTGTAGTAAACTGCAGTGAACAAATTCGATGCACCTAGATCTAAGGCCTATCATATAGTATCTATATAATATTAACTGTCTCCCTTCAATGAGACTGCCATGTCGGTCAGGAGCCTGTTCCGTAACTATATTCAAATATTAACTCCAGCTTAACTGGTATTCATAACATTGAAATCTATGTTCCACTGTGGTCGAGTGGGTAGTGTACTATCCTGTCATGCCGGAGGTTGTCGGTTCGAGTCCTATCAAAGACACCGCTTAAAAATAAAATACAAATTCTACTTGATTTTGTAACAATAAAAAAATAAATTAATCGATAATTACAGCTGAATTTTGGAATAATAATTGTATATAATCTGTATTATTCTACACCGATTAGGACTTTACAAGATAGTTCAGAGACAAGTTACAAGATGCATACAAAGTATCAATTAACCCCATCCTAGACCATCGTCACGTAAAAGTGGCTGGTCCGCTTCATAGGAAGTGTTAGAACTCGGACTGGTCCCTACCACCTGGGGACCGGTCACGTGACTTGTTTTATGTCAGTTCCATTTAGCGTAGGGAATTAACGAATCACGTACTTTTTCGAAAATATTACTTCGTTCTTTGCCATGTACCAACAGTTAAAAAAAATTAAGTCAAATATAGTAGAATTATACATGTTCACTGGGTATTTGGATAGATACTTATGTATGTATGTATGTATTTAACTTTTTACAACCTACGCAGGATACAAAATTGATGTATCCATTTGTGTTACGGTATTATTTACACTAGCCTGAATCTTAAGTAAAATTTTTATTAAATTTGTGTAATTGTACATACATACATACGAGTACATATTTTTTGTTTTGCTTTAATTCTTTTGTCAATTTAAATTTGTTGGGCTCTGTGAAAGCAATACTGTGATTTTGATTCTGTTTATATTTGCGTTTATCAAGAAAATACACCTTGTGGGCCCAAATATTACAGACGTTATTTTAATCGATGATGTCTGCAAGACAGATTTGTCGCATATAAAACAGATGTTTAAATAAGTATAGCGAATAGGTGGTATATGTACGTTGTCGTGTATAAAGAATTTGCTTTGACCAGATTATGAAACTTTGTGTTATAAACCCTTATTGACGACAAGATGAAGAACAACTGCATGCACTATGACATGTATACACAGAAAAAACTAAATTTCATTTTCTGTAAAGGAATTCAATGAAATAGTAAATATTTTGTCTATGAACGGACCTACAAACAAATTTGTAAATATAGACAAAAAATGTCTCAACAATTTCATTGAAAAAAACGTGTTTACTGGCATTTACTGGCATTTTTGCAAAATATGAAACAATATTTCTGTTTGAATTTAATAAACAATTAGTCTAAAAATGCTAACAATTATTAAGCAAAATAATTTACTTAATCAAACAAAAATACAGAAAAAATTTGTGTCTCCGTCATCATCATCATCCATTAAGTTTTTATGAGATTTCACTTTGTTAAACGTGTTTAACTCTGAATGTTGATCTAAATACTTTAAAAAAATGAATGAGAATTAATGCAACGACATTAACTAATCGATTCACTCAAAAATCTTTTGTAAAAAAACTTGTACAGTTGCATTCCTCTTGCTATGATTGTTGCTGTTGTTGTTATTTGTGTGTGTGTCGTCATCGGGGTAGTTTTTTACGACACAGTTTTTATTGTTGTTTTTGGTATTTTCGTTCTAAATGGACAGAACATTTACTGAAAATTAAATATATTTTTAGGCAAACTTTTGTTTGAAAATTGTTTGGTTATAATTTTTTCTGTGTACAGTTTTATTGCCGACAACAAGAGTAACAACTGCATGGAAGTTGTCGCGCTTCCATTTATGTATATTAAGGAGTTTAAGTTGCCCACAAAATATGTTTTTAAATTGTTTTATTTAACTTACCCTGTTTGTGGAGTTTCGTCGAGTCAAATCTAGTAATTAAAAATTTACCCCCTTCTTGTTGACCGATTGATCTGAAATTTTGTAAGCACCTGTAGGTTTGGTGACAATTTAATGTTGTGATTAGAAAAGTGGGCGGTGCCACGCCCACAAAAAGTAGTACTTAGTTTTAGCCCTTTCCTGTTGACCGATAGATCTGAGATTTGCTGGACACCTTTACTTACAATAATTATAATTTAATAATTAATAAAGTGGGCAGTGTCACACCCATAAAAGTAATACTTAGTTTTAGCCCTTTCCTATTAACCAATCGATCTGAGATTTAGTGGACACCTTTACTTACGATGACTATACAACTTATTAATTACGGAAGTAGGCGGCGCCACGCCTATGAAAAGTAATACTTAGTTTTAACACCTTCCTGTTAATCAATCGATCCAAAATTTGGTACACGCCTTTACTTTTGATTACTACACAATTTTGCGATTAGTGGGGTTGGCCACGCCCATAAAACGTAATATTGGTTTTTACCCCCTTGCTCTTGACCGACTGATCTGAAATTTGGTAAATAGCTTTACCTTTCATGGCAATACAATTTAGTGTTAAAAAAAGGGTTGCGCCACGCCCATAAAAAGTAATACTTAGTTTTAGTCCTTTCCTGTTAACCGATTAATCTGAGATTTCCTGGACACCTTTACTTACGGTGACTATATAATTTTGTAATTAAAAAGGGGGCAGCGCCACTCCCATAAAAGTAATATTTAGTCTTAGCCCTTTTCTGTTAAATGATTGATCTGCAATTTGGTGAACACATTAAATTTTCACGACCGATTGATCTGAAGACGTTACTATTAAGTGCATTCAGTATTATTTTAAACAGTTGGCGGCCACTACAAAATGTTGATTTAGTTCTTTGTCTATAAACACCTCAATATGGATATTAATTGAAAGGGTTTGACTAGTAGAATACAGTACGCAATGAAAAACTTCAAATTTCAATATTGGTATTGAATTAAAGCTCTTGGCTACTATAATGCAGTACTCCACGAAAAAATCCAAATCCAAGGTACAATCCGAAACTAAATGCCAGATCATAGAGTTTAGGACATAAAGTAAAAAACTAAAAAAAATTAAAATAAAATAAGTATAAAACATTTGTAAGTTAAATGGTTTTCTTGTAATTAAACATAATAATGATGCAGATAATGCACTAAAAGCTAAAAAGTAATTATGTAGTACCAGGTGCCAGCTACCACACCACTCTCCTCACCAACATTGGGCATTGATCAAACACATATTTGTGCCAAACTAAATTAAAATTTATTTATCAATATAGAAAATAAAAACAAAATACATAAAAAATTGGTTAAAAATATATTAATATATTTTGACAACAAGGTGAAAATACAATATTACTACTTTTCTCATTTAAAATTCTCTTAAATTTACATAAAATAAAATGGCAATGTATTTTTTATTCGCGCAAAGTAGCTTTTAGCAAAAAAAAGTTTCGAAAAAAAAATTTTTTTTCACAGAAAAATTAGTTTTTGCGAAAAAAAAGTCCATTTTTATGATTTGTTTTTCTACTCAAGTCAAACTTTTTTGGTTTGATTTTATACTTAAGCATATGAGAACATTTAAACACGTGGAAAGCTTAAGCCAGTAGCTAATTAGTTATTAATATGATTATTTCGAACGTGGTTGCTTGTGAATCCGAATTGATTTTTAGGTTAAGGTTTGTTAACCTATATTCAGAAAGAATTAGGCATGATTAATATTCCAATGAGCAAGGGAAAATTAACCGATGGAAACGCTGGGAAAGTGCACTTTAATATCAGCTTGAGAGTGATTTAATTCTCGTATTCAATTTTCACGAAAAAGCTGTATATATAAGAATTCAAATCACATTCAACAGAGCCACCTGACAAGTGGTGATAAGCAAATACACATGAGCACTGACGATGGAAGTGTAGCGGCTTCCGAAAGTGGCGTTACTCTGTTCTGCTGTGTATGTTGAAAAATTAAGTTGATGTTAATTTTTCCCTTGTTCCTTGGAATATTAATCATGCCCAATTCTTTCTGAATATAACGTTACGAACCTTAGCCTAATAATCAATTTGGATTCACAAAGCAATTACGTTCGAAATAATCATACTAATAAACAATTAGCTACTGGCTTGAGCTTTTCACATGTTTACATGTTCATATATACTTAAGTATAAAATCAAACCAAAAAAGTTTGTCTTGAGTAGAACAAAAATCAGAAAAATGGGAATGAAGAAAAATAAACCGATGGAAACGCTGGGAAAGTGTACTTTAATATCAGCTTGAGAGTGATTTAATTCTCGTATTCAATTTTCACGAAAAAGTTGTATATATAAGAATTAAAATCACATTCAACAGAGCCACCTGACAAGTGGTGATAAGCAAATACACGTGAGCACTGACGATGGAATTGTAGCGGCTTCCGAAAGTGGCGTTACTCTGTTCTGCTGTGTACGTTGAAAAATTAAGTTTATGTTAATTTTTCCCTTGTTCCTTGGAATATTAATCATGCCCAATTCTTTCTGAATATAACGTTACGAACCTTAGCCTAATAATCAATTTGGATTCACATAACATCAACTTAATTTTTCAACGTACACAGCAGAGCAGAGTAGCACTAGTTTCGGAAGCCGCTACACTTCCATCTTCAGTGCTCACGTGTATTTTGATTCTCACCACTTGTGGATTCAATTTTTATATATACATCTTTTTCCTGAAAAATGAATACGAGAATTAAATCATTTTCATCTTGCTATTAAACTGCACTTTCCCAGTGCTGCCGTCGGATTATTTCTCTTCATTACTATTCTTCTGATTTTCTGTTCTACACAAGTCAAACTTTTTTGATTTGATTTTATACTTAAGTATATATTATTTCTGAATATAACGTTACGAACCTACGAAATAGTCATACTAATAGACTTTTTTGATCTTTGTTTCAAAATTTCGTCAATAGTTGGCTTGAACTGTCGTTAATCCGTCGTCGGTGCTAGATATTTCTTTCACACATGCATTGACGATGTATGCTAGACTTGGCCTACGGGCCATATTACTGTAAAAAAAATAAGAAAGAGATTTATTTCATTTTGTGAATTTATAACTTGATTTCAGTTTCATTAAACTTTTTGTAAGCACTTGTATATATTATTTTTCCATTATTATATAAGCCCAATTCACAATCTTGTGCAAATGGTCTTGCATCGTAGCATTTGCAAATTGGTATAGTATATTATACTCACCACTTAACAATTGTTAGTGGTGGGTATCAATATGCTATACCATTTTGCAAATGCAACGATGCAAGACCATTTGCACAAGATTGTGAATTGGGCCATAGATTTGTATAATCATTTTGTTTGTTGCTGTTTTATTCTATTTTTGTGATATGCATCTGATTTTCGTAATATTGAAATAACCAAGAGTTTTCCTGTTATTTTGTCAATGTGTGTGATTAATTTCATTTTAAATTTTTGGCTAGTATAGAAGATAAAATTTTGGTAAACAATTTGAACTGAATTTTCATTCAACTACACACGCATAAATATGTACTTATATATGTACCTACCCTGCATTTTAGCTGAAATGGACTACATAGTTACAACATGTTCCTATGTAATGCAGTCATGTACCATGTCATTTGCAAACAAGAGTTTGTAGTTATCCGACAATTGTTCGCGTTTTAACGATTGCATTTAGTTCTCCATTGAATAGTGACATAGAGTAATTTTAAGACTTCCAATTGGTTTGTCCATCAAGTAGTGATTTAGAGTAGTTTTAAGACTGCTTCGATGTAATGCAAAGCTGGATCATAGGGTCCAGCCTTAGGACATCGTAATGTTAAATCGACTATGTTTTCACCATACGTTTGGGCTAGTCTTAGTCCTCTATGGAGTACCTATACTTCAAATGCATGTATGGCACAGCGTACTCCGGAGAGGACTAGGACTAATCAAAAGGTAACCCAAAGGTACAGAGAAAACATGGCTAGACCATATAACACAGCTTTGCATTACATCGGAGTAGCCTCAAAACTACTGTATGTTACTACTTCATAAACCACTCAAGTGTTTGTGTTATACTATTTGCAATCGTTAAAACACGAACGCTTGTGGATTAACTACAAAATCTTGTTTGCAAATGACACGGTCCATGACTGCATTACATTAGAGTAGTATTAAAACTAATGTAAGTCACTATTCGATGGAGGTCTATACGCAGTCGTGAAAATCCGAACACTTGTCGGTTAACTACAAACTTTTTTTCAAATGACATAGTCCATAACTGCACTACATTGGACCATGTTGTAACTAGTGCATTTCACCTAAAATGGACCACGTATTATAATATTATCTGCAGGGTTCAGGGAAATACATATGTATGTACACATAAAGTACATGAAATGATCTTATGTGCTTTGATAGTTTCTGTTTTTTTTTTAATTTGTGAAAAAAACTGTCTCTATTATGTGGTTGGTTCGCATTTTATTTAAGTTTGGCCAGTTATCTAGTTATTTAGATACATACTATGTTTAGATGTATAAAAGTCTGTACATTAGACCGGGTCGGTCTACATAAAAAAATGGGCCAGTCACCCCTGGAATGAAAAATACGTCTATAACGTTTCTAAACAGAAAAACATTTTTTTGCCACTCCGCAAAACTCAGAACTTTTGTTTTTTATATGTAGCGCCGCCATTTAAAGTATGATATAATAGCGTATATCATTGTTTATTGTATTATAAAAACTCCAAAAATAGCGTTATGTAACATGTGAATAGCCCCTAATGTCTAATTTGTTTGCACGTGGCGGGAAAACCGTATAAAAGTTTTTAGTACAGCTTTAGCACACTCACTGTTATGCGTCGGCAAAATTAAGCCTTATTTCTTTTTCACATATATATGTATATTATATTAGACTGGGTCGATACCAACACACAACAAATAAAATTGGTCATGCCTTAGAATGAAAATCAATGACGTTGCTAGAACTGTACAAAGTTTTGTTTGCCTTACCCCACAATACAGCACTTTTAATTTTTTTTATATATAGCGCCGCCATTTAAAGTCCGATCTCATCACATCGCTTATTATTGTTTATGGCTTGAATGTGGCTCTGGTGACTTTTGAATCTGGCCGAAAATCTCTTCCAAAACTTTATATGTCGTGTAGCAAATTGTACATTAGGAGGGAAGGATCCGAGATAACTAAGGGGCATCCAGAGTTTTATGTCGAATGAGGAAGCCACCGGAGGAAAAAATTAAGTCATAAACAACGATATGTGATATAAAGAGATCGGACTTTATATGGCTACGCTATATATAAAAATTAAAAGTGCTGCTGGTTGGAACGTGGCAAAAAAAATTTTACAGTTCCAGAAACGTCACTGATATACCTTCCATTCTAGGGGGTGACCGGTGAATTTTTTTGTTTGTTTTGTATGTGTAATGTAAAATAGAAAAAAGGGGTCCTAATGTTGGGGCGTGGCATAAAAGTGAGTATATTAAAAACTAGATATACAAAGTCTTAGAAGAGCTTCCTTGTCACGTGCAAAAAATGGGGCATTAGGGGTGAAGGATCCGAGATGGCATAAGTGGCGCCCAAAATTTGATGTCAGATTAAGAATTCTCCTGAGTAAAAAAACTAAGCTACAGTCAAGCCACTAACAATGATATTCGACATGATGAGATCGTATTTTAGATAGGGGCGCTATGTATAAAAAATTAAAAATGCTGTAATTTGGAGCGTAGGATTTTTTACTGTTTAGAAACGTCGTTGATATATCTTTCATTGTAGGTTGCGAATGGTGCAACTGTATTGTTATATATGGATAAATAGACATACATACACACATAGACACATATAAGAAGTTTTTATTGTAAAAAAGGATTTCTTTCTTTGCCAAAATAATTTTCATGCTTAAGTTCTTATTATTATTTCGTTTCTAACATGTTAATGGGGTATTTTTTATTTTATTTGTATTTATTTATTTATTTATATGCTTCAAATATACTCACGGACTCACGCTCAGATACATACACTACGTTTATACGCACGTATGTACTCTATATTATTTTACGTCATTTCATTTTTTGGACTGAATGGGGTATTATACCCCATTCAGACTGCAGCCAAATTAAGTTTTTCTTGATTTGGGCTGAAATCAACTCGAAATCAAGTAATTTCCCATACATTTTGTCATATCCCAAATTAAGAAATTTTGGTGCAGTCTGAATGGCTGGTTATAAGTCTGAAATTTATAATTTCGGCTTTTAATTCAATATTTGAATTAATGTAAGCTCAAATTATTTTATTTAAGAGTGAAGTGTTGGAATATTCAAATCAGATTAGCAGAACGGATCGGTACTACTGATTTCGACAGGCCGCTACACCGTCTCATCAGCGTTCTTGTTCAGTTTTATCACTTATGAAGGTGAATGCTTTCTATAAGGAAACATCAGCTATTTCATTTTTGACATGAAATAGAATACAACTTTTCCAGTAAATTCTTGCATTCATCTCATACAAACTCAATTTAGTTAACCGAAGTCTCCTGTAGCTGACTAAATTGAGTTTGTATGAGATGAATGTAAGAATTTACAGGAAAAAAAGCATTTTTTCTATTTCATTGCAGAGTAACAGGTAATAAGATCAATGGAAATAAGGTCTATTGACTTTATTTTATGTTGGTGCATAGCCAGCCTTTAACTGAGATTAAAGACTTTTGTATAGGCAGCATTCGGCCGTGCTTAAGGGCTTTCGCCTCTCAATATATCGAAAAGCGGCATCGCTGATTAAAGATGTTTGCATAGCCGGCCTTCAGGCAGGCTTAAGGATTTTCCTCTCTTTTAGAAAATACTATAGAGAAGGAAATTGTTGACCCCGACCAAAGGCCGTCTATGCAGAAAATCATTAGAAACTATCTTAGTTTTTAGAAAATACCATTTTAATTTCCATAGACTTGCCGGTTTCAACGATTTTCTCCGCCATGGTGTTTCCTAAAATGACGCTGCTTACCAATTATTTTGTGCATAGCCGACTTTTGGTCGGGCTCAAGGATATAAAAATATATAAACATATAAATATATTTATGTACATATATATTTGAACTTGTTTTCAGTTTTAAAAGTGACATAATGCCCATAATAATAATGTCATAATGTCCATGGACAGATATGTGTTGATTAGCGTCGGTACCTGCCATTACGGCCTTATCCGACGGTGTTCTCAAAACACAGAGTGAAATTGAGTGTTCACCACCACCCCCGAGTTACCCCGACAGCACACCTTGTGTGGCTTGCAAGGCTCACACAGGTAGCAACTTCTCATGCATGGCCGACCCCACCATGCATAAACACCTTGTTAGAGTGTTTGAGCTATCTAATCTCTGCTACATCAGCAGCTTAACACGATGCGCACAAGGCTTCCGGGGAAACAGAAGCTGGAAAGGTATCTACCACAATGTGTAGACGCCCCCAGCAAAATATTCCCCTTCCACCCGCGCACAAAGCACTACCGAGTATAACGTCTGTTCGTTTACCAACAGCACAAAGAGGCTTTCTGTTGGTGGACCGAAGTCCACCCAATCACTAGCATCCCAGATGATCTCGCTCATACGGCGAGCATCATCTCTTCACCCTCGGAAGGCAGGTCATCTGTGGGGCAACTGGTTCCCGTGGTACCAGTTCAAGCTACTGTTCAAGCCTCAAAAGAAAACCCCTAGAGGTTAACTTTCTATTGACTTTGGTTTAGGGTAAACCATAGGTGCCTGTTCACCTACTTACTGACTCGCGTAGACAAGCCTACTACCTTAAATAAATATATTTACGCCCGTTGCTCTGTCTCCAGAGATTGGGTAGTACACATAAGTTTTATGGGTAATTGGCCAAAGGTACTATCAGCAAAAACCAATCCAATCCCCAGAAAGCACAACATCAAGGCTATCCTTATCACCAAGATGTACACACCGTGCTCCCCGGGGGAAATGTCCATGGACATTATCGCACTTTTGAAAGTTGATGTTATGACACTCTTAGGAGTGACATATTGTCCATGGATATTATGCCACTGGACATTATCACACGCCACTGTTATTTCATGGTACCGTATACTCATGATACCGTATACACATGCAAATGTTTTTTGTATCCTTTAAATTAGAAATTGAAAGATGACAACAATAAAGCACATTTTTAAATGATGCCATTCCCAGCCTTTGACTCGATATTTTTAGTATTGCTTACAAAGAAAAGATTATAACTGAAAACACCCTCAGGACAATTATAGCCTGAAATCAGAAAATAATATAAAAGTTAAACACGTGCAATACGGATTTCTTCATCATTTACTCAGCTTAAATCAAATTAAAATCCTTCAAATTCTTTTTATTCATCCTTCACTCAGGGTGGAAATTTTTCAATTTTTTTGTTTCTAAAATTTCAAACTCAAACATTGCATGTTAATATTAACTGGAAAAGGTTTACACACATCGACACATGAATTTAAAATGTGACTTTAAATGTTTTTTACATGGTTGTTTTACAAATTAACGCAGTTGGTTTGAAAATGAAATATAAACTAAATGCGCTTTTTATGCACAAAACATCCCCCTTTTTATATTTAAGGACTATGGTGCGTTTATTTATGTACTTCATTCGAAATCTGTCGGTCTTTGGTTCTTACAATTAATACCTTTTATTTCAGCACCCTTACTTTTTTGACATTCTTGCTCTTCTCTTTGCCAAAGCGGCGATTTTGCTGACTGTTTTTATTGTATCGTTAGTAAGTAGCGTTCCAGTCACATCTTAATGTTTAATCGGTAAGGGATTTTCAACCATTAATGATAAAGCTTAACACAAACACTGATATAGAAAAGAATAAACTTAAACCAAAAACAATTAGTTTTCCCAGTTGTCTTCTTTCATGGGCGTGTAAAATTGTCAGACAGACGTTAAAATTCTTTTTATGCAAATTATTGTAATTTTTCAAAATTGTTTAAATTGCTTCATCTATTTTTTGTAAATCATTTGAATATATATGTACATCACGAAGCCGCTCGGCGCCTAGCCGGCTTAAAATCCTGTACAATTCATAATGGACATCATTTCACAATCACTTTAAAAAACGCACATACTTCTTAAGCCTTTTTTGGCATTTCTGCATAACAAAATACATATTACATACATACATTCATATATACATATTATATATTTTAGAATGAGCAGAAGAACATAACAAGGGGTGATTGTAATTATGAAAAAAGCAACAAAAATAAAAAAATGCCTGGCTTTATTTGTTTCTTCTTTTACGCATGCACATGTTGTCACAATTGTGACAATTGAAATTGGTTTTGACACAACAATAAACAATGCCGTGGTTATTTTTGTTGTGTACTTTTCATAAAAGGGAATACTTTAGTTTGTACGAACATAATGTATATTTATGTATATATTTTGCTTTGGAAATAACACCGTCGGACATTTATTAGCGAGCATAAAATATAGTTGACTTTTTGCTAACTTATTAACAACAGACTTTTAAATTAATTTTTAAATGATGCAGAGATGAGTCAGTTTATTTTTATACAAATGACTTTTTCTCGATAAATATTGAACTACCTTTTAGCTAATTTAAAAGTGGTGTAGAAATTAGTGGCATAAAAAGCTGATTTGGGCAATTTTCAACTGTCAAAGTTGACGTGCCTGGTTAAACTAATGCAGAGATGAACAAGTTTTTTTTCTACAACGTTGACCAAAACAACTAACTCATTTCTGCATTACTTTTGTGTTAACTAAAAGTTAGTTCAAAGCTTATCGAAAATTTGTCAGTTTTGACATCAGTTTATGTCAACATTGTACCGTCGAATTTTTAATGGTGCGCTGACTATGTGCTGAGCGTACCGACAAGTAAGTGATGACGGATGGTTCGATACCCTCTTAGGTCAGTAAAATGTAGTTATTTTTCGCTTAATGTTAATGTTGACTCAAGAAAACCTAATAATTATTTAGTCAGATCTTAGCTAGGTCATAGTACCCTCTTATTTGATGCGCCACAAGCAAACTCATTATGAGCTAATTATAGTTAGCTGCAGTGTAGCCAAATGAGGAGATTTGTCCATAAATTTGGGATTCCAACAGATTTTCGTGGGGTCGGATTTAGAAATCTAATAAACAACCGACCATACCACAAAAAATTCCTCCATTTTGCTGAGGTTGTCTTATACTAAAGTTTGCATAAAATGTTTTAATAATTGAGGGGCTTAAAGGCAAAGGGGTACAAAAAAGCAAATTGTGAGTAATTAAGCATATTAAGTTTTTTATTCCCATGCATTTTATACATAATATTTTTGGTTTTTAATATATACCGCATTTTGAGATCATCGTACAGATCTAAATTTTTGTAGAGTGATAGATATTGGTATTAAGTGTTGATTCCTGCATATCACAAAATTTTTTACTTTTGGTACACCATTGCTTTTCACCGCCTCAATTACGATAGCACTACGAAAACCACTTGCATAGTACATACATTGCAAAAATTAACTAAATTCTGCGAAAATTGCTACGATCGCATACGTCTTTCAAATTGGCCAAAATCACTTGATCTGTTCAAAAACTAAGAATTTAATTTAATAAACAATTTAATTTGAGCCGAAAAAATGCTAAAATTGCCACCTGGCTGTGGACATAGCCATTTTAGTATTGCGGAGTCATATTTCAAAAGGGGTTATTTCCATGTTAAACAAATTTCAGGAATGAGAAGAAA
Source organism: Panzeria rudis (assembly GCA_956483635.1). Taxonomy (NCBI): domain Eukaryota; kingdom Metazoa; phylum Arthropoda; class Insecta; order Diptera; family Tachinidae; genus Panzeria; species Panzeria rudis. The sequence continues at coordinate 78,520,523 of OY101449.1, forward strand.
CGTTTAAGAACTGTTTACAGTAAGTTAGTTTTTTAATATCTTCAGTGTTATAGTGTGTTGATCTAATATTTTGACCCGCCTAAAACTTTCATATAAGCTTGTATGTATTGATTGCAAAAAGTTAATAAAGCATTTGGATATGTGGCCATTTTGTGTGAAATATTTGAAAATGTATCTTTTTTGGTATAATGTAATACCCCTGGCAGATAAGATTGGCCAAGGCTGTCGATGCATGCCCAATGGCCGTAGGCGATATAAGACATACACCATCGAAAAAAAAAAGTTTTTTGCTATTAAGGCGGAAATGTGCTGTTTTGTACTAAACTATGATTTTTAATCATGGAAGTATAACTTCTTTGGAATGGATTTTGATCTAAGCGTGGCATAGGCAAAGGCGTTCCTTAGGTTTGTTCAAGTTTGGAAGTGAATATAAGCCCTGTTGAAAAATCAAACCTCAATTATTTTACTACGCCGATGATTCTACTATCATTACCAACGAAAAAGCCCACTGTGGTGAGCATTAGCATATGAGTGTGGTGAGCATTAGCATATGAGTGCCATGCCTTCGCCACTTAAACAGTCCAACAACAATTAACACACTGCACTTTGGGCAGATATATGGGGTTCTTGGCAACAATTTAGTTTTTAAATTTGCTATTTTTAAACAATTATTTGTATCGTTTAAAGGCTTACGCATTTTTGCACTTGACTGCGTATTTACTATTTGATTTGACCACTCACCATCTATTGGCACAGTGATAAAATTTGAAAATTAAAAAAATATATTATGGTGTTAAATTAAAAGCTTATAATAAAAGCTATAATAACCACGTACATGCATTTGATGCTAATTTTACCAACAACTATTAGCCTAATTCTCATCAAATTCTATTTTATATTTTAATAGTTACACGCATTATAAACAGTTATTTTTGACAAATGAGGAAAGCTGAAAATTCAATGGCCAAAAAGATATAGAGAACCTCCCCTGTTCACATATAACAACTCCACATATTGGTAGGCTGATATGTTTTGAACTTGAACCAGTTAAAAAATCTTGCTCTTGTGCAATTACGCTTTAAATGTTTTACACTGATTTTAGTATCTACTTCATTGTTTCTTGAATTTTTAACCTATTCTTTAATAAAATTTAATGTTAGATTATTGAAAAGGTTGAAAGAAATAAAATAATAACTAAATATTAAATGCGATTTTCTTTGTTGCAAATAACACGCTTTTGTTTCTTAAAAACTTTCCAATATTTTAATAAAAATGTTATAAATATTTTATACATATATATTTTTTTTATTTTCAAATATATAATCCTAATACAGTACTTATGCTAGTGGCAACCCTAAAAACTACTTGCGAAATGAATTTTATATATTTAATTTTTTTGTTTGCAATTATTCTTAAATTTGTAGAGAAATTTTGGAATATTTTTACATAAACTCAATCTAAAAAATATTATTTTGAAAAACTCAGCAGTTGAACTGATGCCACAAAACACATCTTTTGTCCTAATGTGCAATACCCCCTAATGCACATCAGAAAAATTCATGTTGTTGATGACTGTCCTGAATATTTTTAATACATTTTATTTTATTAATTTTGAATATCTGATATTTTAGAAAAAACATACATATATTTATTTATTTTTATTTATTTCTTTTTAGGTAAGTCAAATAACTTTAATTCGAATTATTAAGACGAGTACATGGCATCCTTTAAGTAAGTTCATTCTAACGTTTTCATGAAATCGCATGTATGATTTTAAATTGTAGGCATATATGTATGTATGAATGTATGAATGTATGTATGTATGTATGTATGTATGTATGTATGTATGTATGTATGTATGTATGTATGTATGTATGTATGTATGTATGTATGTATGTATGTATGTATGTATGTATGTATGTATGTATGTATGTATGTATGTATGTATGTATGTATGTATGTATGTATGTATGTATGTATGTATGTATGTATGTATGTATGTATGTATGTATGTATGTATGTATGTATGTATGTATGTATGTATGTATGTATGTATGTATGTATGTATGTATGTATGTATGTATGTATGTATGTATGTATGTATGTATGTATGTATGTATGTATGTATGTATGTATGTATGTATGTATGTATGTATGTATGTATGTATGTATGTATGTATGTATGTATGTATGTATGTATGTATGTATGTATGTATGTATGTATGTATGTATGTATGTATGTATGTATGTATGTATGTATGTATGTATGTATGTATGTATGTATGTATGTATGTATGTATGTATGTATGTATGTATGTATGTATGTATGTATGTATGTATGTATGTATGTATGTATGTATGTATGTATGTATGTATGTATGTATGTATGTATGTATGTATGTATGTATGTATGTATGTATGTATGTATGTATGTATGTATGTATGTATGTATGTATGTATGTATGTATGTATGTATGTATGTATGTATGTATGTATGTATGTATGTATTTATGTATGTGTGTATGTATGTATGTATGTATGTATGTATGTATGTATGTATATATGTATGTATGAGTATATGTATGTATGTATGTATGTATGTATGTATGTATGTATGTATGTATGTATGTATGTATGTATGTATGTATGTATGTATGTATGTATGTATGTATGTATGTATGTATGTATGTATGTATGTATGTATGTATGTATGTATGTATGTATGTATGTATGTATGTATGTATGTATGTATGTATGTATGTATGTATGTATGTATGTATGTATGTATGTATGTATGTATGTATGTATGTATGTATGTATGTATGTATGTATGTATGTATGTATGTATGTATGTATGTATGTATGTATGTATGTATGTATGTATGTATGTATGTATGTATGTATGTATGTATGTATGTATGTATGTATGTATGTATGTATGTATGTATGTATGCATGTATGTATGTATGTATTATTTTTTGTGGGATGAAAATCATCGAAAGACTCTGGCAGTGGTGGTGTTTGCCAGAAGTGCGAGACTTTAACACGCTAAAAACACCCCTTCACACTGACCCAAATGCTCCCCGTGGTACTACCGCAAGGCTATACGTCTCGGGGTGGGAAAGGTCCTAGACCCTAAATCTAAACTACATGGATTCTTCTGCGAATCTCTTCTAACCTACGAAGTTCCAACAGAACCAATTTTATAAAATTACATACATACGTCCAGTTATACAAAGATTCCAACATGATTGGAACGATGTTGTCCGGCCTAATACTACGCCCTAAGACTACTTCTAAATACGCTCTACCACTATCAAATCGTGGACAGATGAAGAACACATGTTCGGCATCTTCCACGACATTTCCACCACAACTCGGACAAAACGGAACACTGTCATGTCCGAAACGGTACAAGTACGACCTAAAACAACCATGTCCAGTCAAAAACTGTGTAATGTAGAAGTTCAAGTCGCCGTGTCTTCTTGATAACCATACCCTAATGTCAGGTATCAGTAAGTAAGTCCATCTTCCCTTGTCAGTCGCTGTCCATCGTTCTTGCCACTTCCGTAGACACATATCAGTCACACCATTCGTACTGTCCGAAACGGCTTCTAGCTCGATGGGTATCATGCCGGCAATGACAAAGGCGGCCTCGTCCGATACAGTTCGGAATGCGCTACATACTCGCAGGGCGGCCAGCCTATACACAGGGGATATCAGATTCACATATGTAGAGTATTTCAGTGAGCCTGACCATATAGGGGATGCATATAAGATAATGCTTCTTACTACACTGGTTAGCAGATATTTTGGACCTCTTGTATTCGGCATGATCCGGCATAGCGCTGAGCAGGTTTTTGATGCCTTAGAACCTATATACTTCAAGTGCTCATGAAAAGACAGACGAGTGTCAATCATGACTCCAAGGTATTTTAAACATTCCTTGGATTCTATGCTACACGTGCCAATATTTAGCCTAATGGTTTCCCTATTTTTCCGACTACTAATCAGAATCGCTTCTGTTTTATGGTCAGCTAGAGCTAGACCCATTGATCTCAACCAAGACCTTACGATCTGAATACTGGCGTTTGCAATGGTTTCCGCCTCTAGTAACTCTTTTGCTTCACATACTAACGCTATGTCGTCTGCGAATCCAACTATCTTTACCTTCTCCGGCAGGTTTAACCTTAATACTCCATCGTACATGACGTTCCACAGTAGTGGACCAAGTACTGATCCTTGAGGCACCCCACCAATGATCTTTCGTCTTCTAGTACCCTTATCAGTATCATAAACTAG
>OY101449.1:78529824-78706460 GCA_956483635.1 Panzeria rudis
GAGAGAATATGTGTGTGTTTGTATAACAGAAGCAGCAAACATACCTGTGGTATTGTGTGTGCAACGTAGTTATTTCACATATACACAACAGTTGACAGTTCGTACCTTGTACCTTGAAGGGCTACCTTGTACATTATTCTACCATGGTCGTATTCAGTTATGGGACAATGGCTCGGCACCAAATATAGAGAAAATTGTAAGGCAACAAAATAAAATCCTTCAGTTCAAGTTCTGTGATATTAGCGTTAAGGTTGACAAATAAAATTTTGTGTAGTATTGTTGTTATTTAATTATTTATTTTTTATTTATACAAATTCTGTGTCGTGAAGTCCAGTTTTTTATTTATAAGTAATGAGTGATAAATATTAACATGTAAAACAAGAATTTATTTTATAAATAAAATATACCCCTGAAGAAGTTTGAAGCAAACAAACGAAACGTTGGGTGTTTAAAATAAAATGAATTAGTTTTATTTATTTTTGGTTTGACCATCACTAGCCCGAAGGTAACTCCTACTATAAGAACATTAATAAAATCCTTCGTTTGACTACAGCAGCTCCCTGGTATGTCAGAAACCAGCGCATTCATAAAGATCAAGATGTTCCGTTAGTAGACTGTGTTTTCAAAACATGTGACAACATACATACATATCTAAAAAACTTGGATACCACCCAAATTCCTTAACCCGCAACATCTTTAACTCGGATGAGAAGGAGAAACACTCTTGCTCTTACCCGAACACGAGAGATGTAAGACAACCCAAGAAGTAACCGTTGAAACTAATTTCAGTTTTATGATTTGAATACTTATTAAAACAAACTGAGACGCATTATTCTATACACAACCTGATTTATTTCGAATGGTGTTGCGAAACTAGGCGCCAGCAACAGGTCACACGACCGATATCATACTAAATCATTATGGTTCAGGCGTGTGGCTAATTTTTCAACTAACAAATCAATAAAATAGATGACAAAAAATTATTTTTGGTCGAGTCATTGTAAATAAATATCTCTTTTTAATACGATTTTATTAGCTTCACCTGTATGTATGAACAATATACATATGTATGTATGTATAGATGTATGAATGTACACACACAGAAAAAAAAAAGGAATGTAAAATCAATATGCCGCAATTTTGATTTGAAATCATATTTAATTTACAAGAAATAATTTGTCGTTGAGTGTGTTAGTGTTTATTTGCTTTGTTCATTGCTACAATTCACTGTTCTGCTTAGTTGTGTGACTTGTTGTTGTTTATTTTTAAATGTGTCGTCTATGTAGACGAAAATTTACTGCTGCTGGTTTTAAATTACCATTGTTTCATATTAATTTTAAACGGAAAATGATCAGGGAAACCGGAAATATGCCCTAAAAAATATGTTTTATGCGCATTAAATATGCACTAAGAACTTAAAAATATGCTCCCAAAATTTAAAAATATAAGCTCTTAAAACTTTATCATTTCATTTCTAATTTATATGATATACATTTCTGACAACACGAATTATATAAATATATATATATATATATATATATATATATATATATATATATATATATATATATATATATATATATATATATATATATATATATATATATATATATATATATATATATATATATATATATATATATATATATATATATATATTGGTGATATACAACAAACATGTACAAAAAAATAACGTCGACGGACATTATTTTCACTTCAAATTGCTCGAAAAATCCTCAAAAGTACATAATTGAAAATTTTTAAAGCTGTGAATAAACTAAAAATAAATCAATGGGATGAGGAAAATTTTTAAGAAATTAAGGGAAAAATGTATTAGAGCAAATTAAAAATTGCAATAGAAAAATTTTCTAATTAAGGAAAAATATCAAAATTTTCGATGGCAAACCATATGTATATTGAAATTTAAAAATCAAAAATATGCAGGAAAACAGCCAAATATGCCACAAAAATATCAAAAAATGCCCTAAATCTGCGACTCATTGTGAAATGTGCAAAAACATGCTGTAAGGGGTAAAATATGTAATAAATAACAAATCGATGCCAAAATTCTTAAAAAATTCTGAAACGTATAAATATCTTCATTGTGCTTACTTACTTCGCACAGGAAAAAACATGCAATTGCTTATTTGCGGTTTCCCTGGTTATGATAAATCACAATTTGTTTTTCGTGTTGCAGGTAGTTTGTCACAATGTATGCTGTTTTCACTTCTTTTTTATTCGTTTTGTTTTATTTATTTTATAAATCATTTGTTTAGTTTTTTTTATAAAAATTTAACAAAAACTTTATTTTTTCTAAAATAATTAAAGTCAATAACAAAATGACAGTTCTTTGCCGTTTTTTATCAAGACAAAACTGTGTGACTAGAACATGTCAAGACTGTGTGGCGAGCATGTCAAGACACTGCAATAACACTGTTACGTAGAATGTTATCAAAACGTAGATTTAATAATTTTTGCCAGTGTATTTGATTTATTTGGAACGCAATTGTACCACATGTTTTTCGTACACATACATACATATTATGTTGTTTTAACTAATGAATACAACGATTCAGACGCAAGAATCAAAATAATTGAATTTTTTCGGTATATATATATTTGTTGTATCTTCAATAAAATTGAACTAACAATAAGTAATCAAATCTTAACTCTAAAATTCTAAAATTTAAGTCCAGCCCAAGGCGAATTAATTTTACAGGTGGTGGTAATAATACAACAAACACAATATCAATTCGCTAGTTGGCCGTATCTGTCAAAAACAGAAGGCGAAAATTTGTTTAAAACGTACTTTTAACAACTGTGATTACAATTCATATGCCTAAAATAAATACCTTCTTTTGTTTATTCCCACATAAAAGTGTCTATGCCTCGCTAATCATTTAAAAACACACGATAAAAAAAATTGACAGCTACAGCCAACGCGGCGAAATAGTCATATGAGCTATCAACACGACCTATATTATTGGATCATGGTCCAGCCAATGCCAGACAAAAATACTTGTTTCAGTGGTTGGTTCTTTTGTTGTCTTACATCTCTCGTGTTCGGCGAGAGCAAGAGTGTCCCTCCTTCTCAGCCGAGTGTGCCGTATAAGGCTAATGATGTTTCGGGATAGGGGATTTCGGTTTCAAGTTTTTCGTATGTATCTTGTCACATGTTTATAAAACACAGTCTTAACCAACAGCACATCTAAATCTTTATGAATTCGTTTGTTTCTGACATACCATTGGGCTGTTGTAATCGTACGGAGTATTTTATTTTGTCGCCTTTGAATTTTCCCTACACCCAGAGAAAAAATCAATACAAACCATATTGATTCAATAAGAAACATTAACGAAAGTGTAGTCATGTTGAAAACTTTTATTTCAATATTGAACCATATTTATTTAAAGTTGAAAATGATTGATTTTTGTATTTCAATAAAGTTTTGATTTTGAAATGAAAACTATTGAATTAATATGACGAGTTTTTAATTTTAAATTGCCATTTTTGCTTTACCCTACGTCTCCTAAAAAAGGTAATTGAATTTTCAATATGGAATTTGACAATTGCCGGCAATAAAAATTGCTACGTGGATACGAGCAATTAGTGTGCATTTGAAGCCGAGGCAGTGCCTCATAACTGGATACCGTAGGACCATATTGGTTTTAGAATGATGTTGTATAGAACAAGATTCCAATCCAAGCTTAGTGTAGAGTTCCTTCCAATGAGATATAAATCAGGGATTTCTAAACGGATGATACTATTGGAAAACATTTTGTGTGGACATAGCCCAGGAGTATTCCCATGTATGTTTTAAATATAGGCTCTCTTAAATGCTCTGGAGCGAATCGATTTTATTTATTTTTTCTAAATTATAGCCCTCGATAAGATCTAAAAGATGCATGTTCGGTTGACATTCACACAGAGGGAAAAAAGCGGTAGAAAATTACCAAAATTGATTCCATTTAATATCGAAATTGAGTTCAGTTCGTTTGTGCTTGGTTTGATAACGTTTGATATCAATCTTAACACCAGCTCGGTGGCATTTTATTACCAATTGTTCTTGTTTTGATAACACACTGTTCTTATTTTGTTACCAATCGTTCTTATTTGGATCACGCACCGCTCTCATTGTGATACCAATTGTTCTTATTTTGATAACGCAACGTTCTTATTTTGATACCCATTGTTCTTATTTTGTGAACGCCTTGTTATCATTTTATCCACAAATAACCCTGCGGAAAATTTGGTGACAAATTATCCAAAAGTACTCGTCCTGTGACTTGAGAAAATAAGACTGGTACCAAAAATAAGGAGTAGTGAATGGTGAAAAAAGACATATTGCGTAAATGGTCACATATTAACCATGTTCAGTCAATTTAGTTGGTATTCCAGCTAGTATTGTAGTAAACGGCACTGAAAAAAATCGAAGCAACTGGATCTGAGGCCATAGTATCTATAAAATATTAGTTGTCTCACTTCAGTGGGACTGCCTTGCCACTCAGGAGCCTGTTCCGTAACTATATTCAGATATTAACTCCATCTTAACTGGTATTTATAACATTGAAATATAAGTTCCCCTGTGGTCGACTGGGTAGTGTACTAGCCTGTCATGTCGGAGGTTGTCGGTTTGAATCCTATCAAAGACACCGCTCAAAAATAAAATACAATTTCTACTTGGAGTTGTAGCAATAAAAAAATAAATTAATCGATAATTATAGCTGAATTTTGGAATACTATTTATATATAATCTATATTATTCTACACCGATTAGGACTCCATAAGATAGTTCAGAGACAAGTTACAAGGTGCATACAAAGTATCAATTAACCACATTCTAGGCCATCCCCATGTAAAAGTGCCTGGTTCGCTTCATAGGAAGTGTTAGAATTTGGACTGGTCCCTACCTCCTGGGGACCGGTCACGTGACTTGTTTTGTGTCAGCTCCATTTACCGTAGGGAAATAACTCATTAAGTTTCAACTACCATTTAAACACAAAAAATATATATATTTTCATTATATAATTGTTTATTAAATTCAACTTAACACACATTTAACATATATACTTTAGTTACTTCTCAAGTTACCTTACCTTTTTTACTTCTGATAAATCGAGTTAAAGACATTGTGCTATATTTTTGGTTGGTACTCTGGCTGAGTCATTACTCTACTGTAGATTGTTGATAGAGTCACATCGGAATTTCCCAACTAAAACAAAAGAAGACAACGCATTAAATTATAAAACAATATACAACGTAATTAATTATTACTTCCGTTTTTTCCACAACGATTTCTACTCGGATCCCTAGTGGAGGAATTGATTCTTTTAAATCTTTTTTTTTTAGGTAACGCAAACTCCTCAATGTAACATTGGCAGCTTAAATGTGTTTTTTATTACTTACATTTCAACAAATCAAAAATACATTCTATATAGGTAGATTGGAGAAAACTTTTAAGGTTCTAGTCGTTCAACATATAGCTCTGGAGAGCTTATATCCGCCGTATTTACAGTTGAGTTTTCTTCGTTATTGATGTAATACCACCTCGTTCTTGATTTGATGACATATGGTATTTATGTAAATATTATTCTTAATTGGATACCAGGTCGTTCTTGATTTGATAACGGTTCGTTCTTAATATAATAAAAGGTCGTTCTAGATTTATTAACTGATGGTATTTTTGTACCGTTTGTTCCTAACCCATTAGTGCATAAAGTTTATGTTAGCAACTTTTGTTGAAAAGCAAAAATTATAGCTAGTTATAGCTTTTTATATAAGTAATATATAATTCACTTATGTCAATTAATCAATTTGGGTTTTCTACTTGTATTCCTCTAAATACATATTTCCATGCTAAGCTCATGCGAAATCTTTAATGGCGTTGTTGATCCGTGATATTTGTAAGCAATAGAACACTTTTTTAAATCAATTTGGGTTTTCTACTTGTCTTCCTCTAGCTTCCAAGCTAAGCTCATGCGGAATTTTTAATGGCATTATGTAATACGTTAACAACCCCTTAACAAGTATTTATAATTCGATGTAATTTGCTTACTATACATCTTACTGTTAACAATTTAAAAAAGTAATTAATTTCAAACGCTATTTTACATTTGTAAATTTAAACCAATTTTTATAAAAAGTAGTTTAAAAAAGTTATTCGAGTACTCGAATATTCGACAAAGAAATTTCGAATAATTTTTTATTCTAAAATGAAAAAAAGTTATTCGAATAATTTTGGATTTTTCAAGAGGCTGCTACACCGATTTCATAATAATTTGGAAAGGAGTAAGCCAATTTAATTATAAAAACACTAAAAAACTTGGAATAAAATCAAGCCGCTCCAATATTACTTTTTATATGCTCAGTAGTTTCGGAATCATTCAGAACGCAATGATGAAAAATATATATTTTTATGCAAAATTGGAAAACTTTAATTTTTTATTTATTTATTTATTTGATATTAAACTTATAGCTAAATATAAGATCAATATAAGGAAGTGAAAGCACTAGTTACCAGGGCCATCGGCTATTTATTTTTTAAAAATTTATAAAATATCGAAAATGATAAAAACTGACCATTTTTATTAACTGTTCATGAAGCCACATATACTATACAAAATAAGCTTAATTTCATGAAAATCGATGGATAAATATTGATTTTATTCATTATAATTGAAGTCACCCAATTTTGGCCAAAGTTGCGAAACTGTACAACAAAGTCAATTTCAATAAAAAGGTTCTAACAACCGATTCTGGTAGGGATCACCAAAAAAATACATGCGGTTATGGGAGAACTTTAATTTCACGTCCTTTTGCACATAGTTATGGTGACTAGGCATAGGGCTTTCGTTTGAGGTGTAGGAAGTGTTTAACACTTTTAAGGAACATTTGTGTTTAAGAATCAAGCCCGCTATATCGCGTCTGAAGGGGAGTTTTTTGCCCTTTATTTATTTATTGGCCCAAAAGCTCCATACCCCGAAGAGCTAGAGGGCTAAATGCTCTACACAAATGTTAACCGTGGTGTTTTACATGGAAGTGGTGAATACATTTTATACGTTAAACGGAAGGTCTATAAGCTATACTATGCCGAGTCAGTATAACTATGCGCAAAAGAAGGGGAAATTTAACTTTCCCCTAAAATGCATCCCAGATGTAAACTTGCAAAACGCCGATACATATATATTTTTTTTTCGTCCTTTACCAGAATCAGCTATTAGAATATTGTTATTTAAAACTTAAATTGATTTCGTTGTACAGAGTAAATATTCCCAATTTTTGCAAAAATCAGGTGATTTCACTTTATTAAAAATAATATCAATATTTTTATCCGGCGATTTTCATGAAATAAAGCTTATTTTATTATGTGGCTTTATGATTTGTTGCTAAAAATGGTTTTGACATTTTCGATTTTTATATACTATTCTTATAAAACGAAAAATTTTCTAATTTTAATTAATAAAAAATATATTTCAAATCATTGCGCTCTGAATAATTCCGAAACAATTGAGTTTTTAAGATAATACCATTCAAGCAGCTCTAATAGGTGGAGCAGCGTCTGCAAAAATTAGGTAATTTCACTTTGTTGTGAACAAAATCAATATATCCATCGATTTTCGTGAAATAAAGCTTATTTCATTTTTGGTATATGTGGCTTTATGGTCAGTAAACAAAAATGTAATGTTTGATTTTTCATAAATTTTTAAAGGAATAAAATTATTTAAATTTTGCACAAAAAAATATATTTTTCATTATTGTGGTCTGAATAATTCCGAAACATAACATTAGAAAGTCTTAACGTTACTTTTATTTAAAGTTTTTAATGATTTTGAATTATAATTGGACATCCCCTTTATAAGTTATGATAAAATCAGTGGAGCAGAGTAGTCTCTTCAAAAATACAAAATTTTAGAAAAAAGTTTTAAAAAAATTTATCCATAGAATTTTAAATGTCGACTGGTTTTGTAGTTAGGGGACCATAACACATCAAAAAATATGGTGGTACTCCTTGGTATTTTTCTTGTTGCATAGTGTTATTATCTCAGTACTTCGTTTATTTTAATCAATGATGTCAGGATGACGTTCTAAGGGAACAATCTAAGTATTTATATTGTAATGTACGTGTAATCTAATATGTCATTTACTAATAATAGCCTCGATTATTTTGCATTGTGTATGTGAGAATTTCGTTGTATTTCATATAATTTATCCCTTAACCCTTTCGGTACAAGTTTTCCAATTCAGGCATTAAAAATCCAATTTTGTTACTATTCGGGCTTAAATATTTTTAATAAATTTAAATTTTTTTATTTTTTCCAAAAAGTTGACTCCAAAGTGGTTTTTTAGAATGATGCCATATGGATACATTTGTACTCAATGGAGTATAAAAACACATGGGCGAACAAAACTAAATGGAATTGGAGGATGAGGTGGTCCTATATTTTTATCTATGGTGGGCTTAATTAACGGTCTGAGTTGAAACGAGCCATTTTCCAACTTTCCAAGTTGATCAAAAGAGGAATTCTCTGAGGGATGAGTCCATTATTTTATGGAACGACCCAAGAAGGGGGAAATACGAGGAATTGCATTTTTTAAACAGGGCGATCTCTTACTATTATCTATAGTTATATTTTATTTGGAACTAGTAACCCCAAAATTTTCAAATTGTGGGAAATTTTGCCTCTTTGAAAGATAGTCCATTTTTTAGAAAAGTGAAAACGCACTTAGGGTGAAAATTTTGTAGAACAAATTACTGATTATTGTTTCTAGGGCCAATTGACAGTTTTATTTCCAAATATGAATCGGTAAAGCATGAAAATTAAAATGACTTTGATCTAGTGGTGTATACAGAGTTACAATAAAAACTTTACCACATCATAGGTTTGTATCCATATGGATACATGCATAATTAAAAAAATCGTCGGTGCTTTTTTAATTGTTTAAACAAAAAAATTGTTATGCAGAATATTAAATTAAAGTCTTTTTAACTTATTTCAGTTAATTTTATTTAAAAAAAAGTCAATATGTTTGTTTTATAAGTAAAATAAAAAACTCTGTTTTGACCAAAAATAAAATATTTAAAACATGCTTTTTTAAATACGTATTTTTTTAAGAAAATAAAACCAAAACATTTTCCAAAAGTGACTTAAATTAAGAAATAAGACCTGGAAATTCTATAATCCGTTAGCAATCCAAAGGTAAAATTAATGCGGTTCTTGTTAGACGCTTATCAATTTACGTGTATCCATATGGATACAATATAGCGAAAGGGTTAAGTGGATGCCATACGCGTCAATATTTAGCTTCAATGTATGTGTTTGTATAAGTTGGAGAAATATTAAAGATTACACATGTTTGCAGTAAATCGCGTTCCGAAAAAATTGTAGGCGTTACCGACTACAAACGTTATGCTGACTTTAAATATATAATTATAATATTTTTATCAGCTCTAATGTTCACAATATACCGCTATGTCAAAAATGAAGGCACTTGCACGACATATGCCAGCATAACTTGAGAAGAGTTTGCCCTATTCAATAACATAAAAAATTCTAAATTCGACAACAAAATTATCTATAGAAAGTGCAAACATTATTTCTATATCTGCGCAGTAGTTTCAAAGATATCGTAAATGTTTTAGCAAAAAATATAAAAAATTTTAACATCTTTGTTTTTAAGACTTCATAAAAAACAAAAAAAATCAACAACAAGCTAGTTTCTTATCCGGCAGCAGGTAGCTAAATATATCCCAAATAAATTAAGCCTATTTTCATTGAAATTAGAGCACAGTTTTTGATTTTATTCAGAAGTTAGTAGGAGAACTGAATTGATAAAAGTTCTAATTTCCATACAACGCACGATGGGTCAGGATTAAAAAATTTTGGCCGAAAGTACATTTCAGGTAAATGGAAAATTTAGTTGTAATACCTAAAAGAGGGCAATTGAAGCTGTATTCCCCTTAAATGTTTTGTGATCGTGGTCTCTGGAATCTATTTTTTGACCAGTGTCTAAGTAAAAATTTCATATATTATACCATTTTTTGCACTTAAAGCTGGTCTCGCTAATTTAAACAATAATAAAAATAATTAAACTGAGAATTATTGCATAAGTTTTTTGTACACAGCCAATGCAAAAAATTAAAAAAATATATGAAAAAATTAGATAAAACTCTTCAGATGTGGTCAAAATGGAGCTATTTTTCAAATCCGGCTTTTTCTAAGATCAAAGTGCGCGATCGATAGATAATGAAATGTTTGCTATGGCAAATAACTCCTTAATATGTATACCACTTATATTTTTGCGACCATTCATAAACGTTCGGGTTATTGACAATTGACCCAAAACTACCCGTAAGCATTGGGCTTTAACAAGTGAGTATATAAAATTACATCGGCACATAAAATCAAAAATGGCCTGTACATATGACCAGACCCACCACTATGCATGAATTTCTACCCGATGAACCCGAATTTGAGTTCCGATTGGCTCGAAATTTCGAGAAAATTACGTAAACTGAATTTTTCGGGATTTGTAGCGGTTTTTCGCAATATGCTTGATATTTTTTACGGTGTGTGGTCCAAACAGACCTCAGATTCGGATTTAGCGCATCGAAATACATATAGATAGGTGTGTCTGGTAAAATTTACAGATCACTTTTTTATTTTATTTAATAAAATATTTTATGTAAGTTTATTATATTTATCAGAACGTAATATTTTAATGTCACATTTTAAAACTTCTCTTATTAACAGTAAACAAAATTATAAAATTTTGTTTCAAAATTTCTTATCACTATTTTGAATTGGTAAATTTGATTGTCCGATTCATAATCCTCGACTCCAAAACAGCCAAATAGCTGATATCTAACCTCTTGCGCTCCTAGTCTTAGAGTAATTAAAAAAAAATAATGATGTCTTAAAATCGTATCAATATTGTAGCCGCAATATTGATTTCACCATTTTAAATTTCAAATATCTGTTTGTAAAATACCTATCACGGGCTCTCATAATCTCCTTTGTCTTTTTTAAAAAATTAAAAGGTTGATGTTTTAAAATTTGTTAACGCTATATTGGATCCGACATCTTGAGTTTTTAAATTTAAATTTCAGATTCGTATTCTGGGATCGCGCAACGGTAGGAAACATAAACAAAAAGTAAAAAATGCTGTTGTATGAAAATTTCATTTTTTTATCAATTCAGTTCTCTCACTGAATTGGGAGTCAAATCTAAAGTTGTGCGCCAATTTCAATAAAAAAGGGCTAATTTCTTTAGTAATATATTAAGCTGCATGCTACTGGGCGGAAAAACTGGTTCATTGTTGTATTTTTTTATTTCTTATGAAGTTTTAAAAATAAAAATGTTAAAAAATTTTATAAAATTGAGTTATGAATTTTTAGTCGAACTGTATGGCTTTTATCCAAAGTTATTTAATTACTTTGGCCTAAGTTCATTTTCAATTTAATCTTTCGATCAAATTATTTTTATTTAAGAAAGAAATTCTAAAGCATATAAATATTGAACATTCAAAGAAAAATTGTGGATGAACGGAATGTTGAACTGACACCTGTTTCAAGATTACCACAGTCTACTCATTACCAGCGACAGTAGCAACAACACTATAATTTTTATTTTTGGCTCAAACTTTTACGATATCGCTGAAACTACTGTGCAGATTTAGAAAACATCTTAAATATTATTTTGTTATCCAATTTTGGATTCTTTTATTTTATTGAATAGAGCAAACCCTTCTCAAGATATGCTAATATCTGTGGTTTTCTTTGATAACGACGTATGTAGTATCCCAGCAAAAAAAATATCATGTTTCTGGAAGCAGTAAAAAACGTGCATGCCTTCCAGATGTTATCTTTTGAAGCGCTACCGAAGATGCTCAAAAAGAAGGCAGAGATCTCTCAGTGTTCATAATAGTTAAATTACGAAGTTAGTCGGAATCTTACATTTATTCAACATGAACTCCAAAATAAACAGAATCATATTCAGTAGCATTGTAGCTTTCAACAATATAGGTTCTAAGGAGTTGTCGCACGGATTGTTTCAAATAAACACTAACACATTTGAAAACTCAAAACCCATTTAAATTATGCTCTCTTTCTACATTTCCCACCTGTTGCATGGAAGAGAGAAATTTATAATAAAACACGATTTGCCTTGTCTATAGTTTAACGCTGATAAAATGAGACATGATTTTACAGCATTTTCGATGCTTCGACTTCGCGAACAAAAATCATGCATGTTCGAAGCGCTTTTCGAAGCAGTAAAAACATCAAAACTAGCTTCTCTAACTTATAAACCTGCTTCGGCCGAAGCAGTAGTTTTTGCTGGGATGTATTTTGTATGTACAAACGTCGTTATTAAAGAAAACCCAGATATCTGTCGTGCAAGTGCCTTTATTTTTAGATAACGCCATATCACGAAAACTAGAGCTGATAAAAAAATCGGAGTGCAGATTCGCATTCAGTGTTCCAAATAACTAAAGAAACAACTTTTCTTAGAGAACGATAAATTTTATCGAAATTTCCATAAGAAACTCACACAAAAAAGCGATAGGTAGAAAGTTAATGAGTTTTTTTGAGTTTAGTGATATGATTCCTAGTATTTAAGAAAAGTATATTTGTTATTGGTTATTGATAAAAATTCTAGCATATAAGGAGATGATGTTACAAAATAGGCATTAGTTAGTATATTTTAAAAGAGAAAAGTTGAGTTTTGAATTCATGCGGAAGTTAACAAACCTAAAAGCATAAAATGAACAAGCGACCACAACTTTGGGTGATAACGCATTATGAAAACTCACAAAAAATCTGAGTGAATAATCGCCCAACATTTTTTTTGCTTATTATATATATTCCAGAAAATTGTCAATTGAATCACCCAAAGTAGGGTAATCACCACAATTTTTTTCAACAATTTTTGGGCGATGCATTTTGCTTTTTTGGGAGATTTTCACTTGGGCCATTATTCGTACTGCCAAATCTAAGTGGGATAAAAATAAGCCAAAGCGTCACCACTAGCTGTGACTAAATATTGCTTACATCAGCGATTACGTAAAGGGTGTTTTGGGGAGTTAAGTGTTCTCTCCTTTTCTCACACTCTAGCAAGAGAGTTGTCAGGAATTAATCACAATTGAAAAAATAGTAAATGTATACCTTCAGGCGGGCTGTTAATATATATCATAGTTTTTGAAGTAGTGAATTGAAGTTTTTTTCTATTTTGTTAACCTACATAACTTAAACAAATGACAAAAAAAACTTGAAATAAGTCCCAAGGGTAATAATTTATTATTCTTACACATATTTAATTTAAATAAAAAGTATTTAATTTAAAATAAACACGCTATTTAACTAAATACTTGCAAGGATTCTAAAAACTCTTGTTCGCATGGCTATGTATGTGTTTTGTAATAACCAGGGATCGGACTTTCATGCAACTAAAAATTGATTTTAAGCGCTTAACAAATGCACCTAAAAATTATAAATATGCGCAAAAATATGCATTTACATACGAACAAAGTACTAAAACAAAAATAATATGAATTTATTTATTTTTACATTTTATTATTATTAGAGAAAAAAACATGAAACAAACATAATTTTGTCTATTATTTAATAAAACCGAACTTTAGTTGCGTTGCCAGTCGGCAACTGAAAATTAATGGTTGCCAGAATGGCACTAAATATTAACTGAAATTTATAGCTCTCTGTTTCCAGTTGCCACCAGTAGTATTGTTTTCAGCAACTGGAAATTGTCATCCATAATCGGCCATTAATATTTTTTCAAAAATTGAGTAATATGCAATAAAAAATTTTTGCTACTTCAAAAATATGGATTTATTGCCAAAATATGCAGAAAAATGCACTTACCACCTAAATATGCAAAAATATGCAACTTCAAATCGATGCTAAACTACTTAAAATTTGCTGATTCGCAAAATTTGATGACATGCATTTGCATGAAAGTCCGAGCCCTGGTAATAACAAATATTTCACTGTAAAAGTAAAACCCATTGAATCATTTTTAATTGAGTTTATAACTTGTAACTATTATTATTAATATAATTAATAAATATTTGTCATGTTTTACGTTATATCGTATTTTGTTTTGTTTAATAATCATTTTCAATAATATAAATAAATAATTAGTGAACTAATTATATATATAAATTAATAATTTTTTCCGCGTACTACCGACATACCTACCAGCAGTAGATGTGTGTTAAGTAAGTTAGGCACAATCATAAATGTTAATATTGAAATATTTTAAATATTATTTGTTAAATATTAATTTATTATATTAATTTAATTGCTTTGATTTTTTTAACGTTTTCTAAAGTGATTGTAAATATGTATATGTGACTCGTTTTTTACATCTTTTTTTTCAATTTAATTAAGCGATAATGAGTTGTTAGTAATAAATATTAATAACAGTTTTACATAAATATATTTGGCCAAGTAATGTCAGTCCTATTTTTCATATTTCATATCCATACATACATGTGCTTATGTATGCATAAAATGTTAGTGATAGCACTATGCAACAAGAAAAATGCAGAGGATGGTCACCTATTGATACAATTTTTTATTAATTTATTTCTAACATTTGGGATTTTTGAAGAGACTGCTCCACTGATTTTATCATAACTTAAAAAGGGGCTGCCCAATTTTATTACAAAAATCACTAAAAAAAACCTTAAGTAAAGTTTCCTTTAAGCCATTTTAATATTATTTTTTATTTATACTCAATGGCTTCGGAATTATTTAGACCGCAATGATGAAAAATATATATTTTTGTACAAAATTGAATTATTTTTATTTAATTTTTTAATTTATAAAAAATCGAAAATTGCAAAATATTTCCATTTTTATTCACTGACCATAAAGCCACATATCCCAGCAAAAACTTTGCTTGCTGGTAGGCAAAAAAGTATAGTCATAACTACTTACAATTTTACTCGATAACTACTTATTTTTGTTTGAGAAGTCCAAAAAATAAGGGAGACCGCTTACAAATAAATTGACATTGTCACAGCAACTACCCAGCAAAAAATAATCGAGATTTTGGAAGCAGTACAATTTGTTTCTGTTATACAAATGCGCTTCATAGTAGGGACATATGTATTGCCTGGATATAAGCAATAATGTATGGCGAGAAATGCTTAAGCTTTTTATAGTTTTCTTTTTCGTCCACTTAAAAAACAAATTTTTGCGCATTCACTTACAGTGGTGCATTCAAGGCAGCGCTACTGTAAGGCAGAGATTATAAAAATATACATTTGACGAAGAATGACGATGAGTTACGAACCTAAAAAGACAAAAAAGTGGGACATCGCGAACAAATATCATGCAATACGTAAGCATGTTTGTAAGCTACACCGACAAAACTCTCCTTTACAAACCTACTTATCGCGAAGCAGTAGTTTTTGCTGGGTAGCTAGTTATTATTTAGCTTGCTTGAAGCTAAAACATAAGTAGTCAAATAAAGAAATTAAAATTGAAAAAAAATTTTATACACATTCAGTTTTATTTATAGTTTGTTTAATTAAATTTGATTTTTTTTATTTTTTTAGCCCAGCTGGGATACGAACCTGTGCTCGTTTAGATATGAAGGCAAGAGCTTTGCCCACTCAGCTATTGTTGGCTTATAAGTTTAAACGACAAAAATTACTTTTCATATATTTACAAACACATGTTGATTTAAAAAGTGGTTGTCTACTTATTTTATTAACATATATCAACAAATTGTATCTACTTTCAGATAATGATAAAAACACGTACTAGTTTTATTAAAACCTAAGTATTAGCTCTAATTTTATGCAAAGTAATGAGATGAATAAGTACCACTCATTACTTTGTGATCAATGAATAAAGTACTACCGATTTCAAAAATTGCAAAAGTTTTTACTGGGATATTACAAATATGCTTTATTTCGCCAAAATCGATGGATAAATCATCAGCTCATTAGTGGTTTAGCTCATATACCAAAACGTGCCGTTTGTCATTCTTATGAAAAAGGACCAAAATTAAAAATGGCCCCAAACTAAAAAATTATAAATGGTCACAAAAGAGAAAAAATGTCCCAAACTAAAAAATATAATATGAAAAATAGCCACAAAATAGAAAAATTGACGCCAAATTAAAAATTGCCCAAAATAGGAAAAATGGCCCCTAAGTATTTATCGTTGTTTTTAATGGATAATGTTGGGGCCATTTTGCATAAAGCCGTAGGTAAAAGAATAAGAAAATTATATTGCAAACAAAAATGTAATGCAGCATCCTATTTCAAACGCTTGACTTTGTGCTTGCTGGGAAAACTCGCTTTCTTCACTAATACTAATAAGCAACAATACAATCACAGTTAAAAAATCGCGCATCTCCCAGCTTGACCTGAGATTCGAAAAAAGCGAACATTCACAACTGCGAAGAATTATCGATAGAAAAATGTTCGCTAAATATTCAACAATTTAATACCAAGGTGAAGGCTCACCACAGCGAAGAATTAGAGAAACAAAAATGTTTGCTAAGTGTTCGAAAATTTAAAACAAAAGTGAACATTCGCAATGACAAAGTTTTTGCGAAGAAATGGCGAACTTAATCTTGAGTAAGTTAGTTAAAAAACGTTATCTTTGCTAACTTCTCAATAAATTTTTATAAATGATATTGCGGTCTTCTTTTAGTAAACATAAATATTTAAAAGCGAAATTGGCTAAAAAAAAGCAAAACAAAAAATTAAGAGAGAAAGAACTCAAAATTAAGGGAGAAGTTGCTTCGCTCTCGAACTATTAACAAACTATTAAAAATGAATGAAGCGGTATTATAATCGAGTAACTAGAACTATTTTTAGTGAATATTTAGTAATATCGTTAAAGTTGTTCGGTTCAGATGTTGCTAAAGATTCGCTATTAATATCAAAGCAAACCTTCGAGGTCGAAAGATTTGCACCTGAGCGATGGGTGAACTCTATGAGTTCTTTTTCGTTTCACTAACAATAGTCGTTCTCGAACGTTTTATCCGAGAAACGTTTGCCAATTGTTCGTTAGCGATATTATTTTCGTCCGCCGTGGTCAAGCGGGTCTGCTTTATGACTATAAGGTGCCTGTAAAATATAATAATATAAAGTTCTTTACATGTCGGTTAAAGTACTCGTTATACAAAATAAATATTGCTACCAACGTTAAAAAAACCAAAAACATCTTTTTAATTTCCAGCAACATTTATTAGTAAATTTTTTTACATTTTCGCTTTTTTCTATTTTAACCTTGAAATGAGATATTTTATACCGGTAGAAAAAGTAGCCTAAGTTTCAACCAGAGGTCCAAAGTACCTCTACATCAAATTTCATGAAAATCCTTTCAGTGGTTTTTGCGTGATGCGTGCTCGGACAAACAGACAGACAAAAATGCCAAAATTTAGTGTTTTGTGCTCTGCACCGATTACTGTTTACGCCTCCATAAAAAATTTTTAAACAATATTTCATGTACAGACACGCCCCTTTTACAGTTTTATTATATGTATAGATGAAGTGAAATTATCTGGTTTTTGCAAAAAATTGAGTTTTGGAGACGCTGCTTCACCGAGTTTATCATAAGTTGGAAAAGGGTTGTCCAATTTTATTACAAAAACAAAACTTGAAACAAAACTAACTTTAAGTTGCTTGAATACTATTTTTTTACAAACTCAATAGTTGCAAAATTATTCAGACCGAAAGGATGAGAAATATATTTTTTAGGCAAAATTGGAAAAATTTTAGTTTTTTATATATAAAAAAACTAGAATGACAAAACCTTGCCTTTTGAGTAACAAGTCATAAAGCCACTTATATCGCAAATAAAATAAGCTTTGTTTCATGAAAATCGATGGATAAATATTGATTTTATTCATAATAAAGTGAAATCAGCTAATTTTTGTAAAAATTGCGGATATTTAAACTGTAAAAAAATAAATTTTATTTTTAAATAACAATATTCTAACAGCTGATTCTGGTAAAGACTGTCAAAAATATATATACATTTTAGGGGAAGGTAAATTTCCGCCTTTTACACATAGTTATACTGACTCGGCATAGTATATCTTGTAGGCCTTACGTTTAAAGTAGAAAATGTGTTCAGCTCTATTATGTAAAATACCAAGTGTAACATTTTTGTTGAATATTTTAACCCTCTAGCTGTTCGATGTATGGGAAAGGGGTAAATACCCAATTGGTAAATACCCGGTAAAATGAGTAAATTGGGTAAAAATTGGTAAATACTCTGGTACTTACCCAAAGGCTGGGTATAAATTTTGTTGTAGAAACTTAAATAAACTAGCACGCTGCTCGGCAAAGTTTTATGATTAAACTCGCTCAAAGTACAAGAAATATCAGCCCCTCGTGAAAAATCGCGACAATTACGAAAATTCGCAAAAACTTACTTATATATGAAAGATTACAATGTTGCGATTAATTAAAAGCACCAAAAATGTAAGAAAACCAGCCTTTGGAAAAGCTTCGCATATCGCGAAAAGATTCAAAATTTCAAACTAGCCATAATTTTTATTAAAATTCGCTAAAACTGTAAGGAATATGAAAAATTCGGAAAAATCGCGAAAATGGCAAGAGTTCGCAAAAATTTGCTAATAGCGGCATTATAACAAAGTCTAATATGGTTAGGCAAAGAGCCTAAAAACTTGCAAAAAGTCGCTTCTATCCCGAACATTGCAAAAATTCGCAAGAAGTTTCAATATCGGAAACAAGCATTAACATTGATTAGAAAACGCTAAAGACGCATATTTATGAAAAATAGCCAAGTTTATAAAAGAAATCACTAATATTGTAAAGAATAATAAAATAAAAATGTATATTAAACGTTTTTGTTTTTAATTTTGACGTCAAAATAAAATGTTCTTTTTCAAATGCTTTTTATTAATACCCAAATAAATTCCCAAAAATGGAATATGCATGGAATTTACCTGGTATTTACCCATACATCGGGTAAATACCGTGTAGAATCCAGGGCCATCTTTGGATATGCCGGGGGCCTCGGGCACACTAGAATTCGGGGCCCGCTAAACAGTAAACATATTGTGGTATGTGATGGAAATCGTTCGATTTGAAATCGTCGCTGATTTCAAAAACAATTTCTTCTGAAAGATGGCTTATTTACCCCTTTTAATGTTTTCAAGGCTTAGAATATTTTATTCGAATATTTTTTTTCGATGCAAAACAATAAAAAACGTAAAAAAAATTTGAAATGGCGCCGATTTGAATCGATCGATTTCCATCACATACCAGAATGACAAGAAAACAATTGTTGTTCGATAGCAACCGTTCTTCACACCTTCTGTCCAATTATATTCATAAATTCATTGCAAATATTTGGAAACAAATATAAATAACTCCACGATTTCCGCAATTTCTTATGTGACCAGGAAGAAAATAATCAAATTCACTTATTGCACTGTACAAACATTTTACACTTTTTTTCTAAATAACAAGGATCTAATAACTGATTCTGATAGAGGGCTCAAAAAAATATATACGTGTATCGGCGTTTTAAACATTTACAATTGGGACTCATTTAGGGGAAGTTAAATTTCCTGCGTTTTTGCACATTATTATAGTAAATCCGCATTAGGAATGCCAATCGCAAAATCCTGATACCGAAAATCCCAGGATTTTTCGTGATTGACAAGTCCCGAATACTGGGATGCGTATAAAAAATCCCGGGGAATCCCGAAATATTTAATATGTTTTTTAAGTAAAAGTCTTATACGAAAAACTCATAATGAAAAGCAACAATTGCAGCAATAATTTATGTATTAATGATGTCAAAGGGGATCCTCTGTCCACACTCTGGAAAACTCGACTGTGATCTCTTAGACGTCATGAATGATGCCTTTTGCACTATTTCACTCTTAGGAGAAAACTTTATTTTGGTATAGTATCGTAAAATATCGCTTCATCGATGGTTGTCAATTATTTATGTAATTTTCTTGACAGAATGCTGATTGTTATATACAACTCTTTACACAGAAAGCTACTAGAGCTATGCTTGTGCCACTTTTTGAAAACTTTTCAAGGGTCAACTCTTCTTTTAATATATCTAGAGGCGCAGAAGAGCTTATTTTCTGTCGCAAGAACGTCATATACCTAGAAATAAAAATAGCAATAAAAAATATCAACTAAAATACATATCAATTTATAACATTATTTCACAGTAAGGGCCCCCTGAGGTCAGGGGCCCTGGGCACGGGCCCCGTGTGCCCTTATGGTATAGACGGCACTGGTAGAATCCCATCTATAAATATTCCTTAAAATTATGGTATAAATTTAACTAAGTGAAAGGGTAGAATGGCATTTACAAAATTTTCTAAGTAATTTAACAAAAATTTTAGTTGATTTTAGGTCTAAAAGTTAGTCGTTAGTACCTTTTCTTTAAAAATTTAATTTCATAATTTATTATGTCTTTAAATATTGTGTATAAATAATATATATAATTTTGTTGATTTCTATGTTCGAAAAATCTAATAAAAACTTAGTTAAAACTACTTAAAAACTTTTAAGAATATCTACGATATCTAAGTAAATTTATGCTTAGTTTTTTGCGAAATTTCCATATATATATTAAGTAATTGACTATTTTTTCAAAAATTGTGAATCTTTTATATTTTTTCATACTTTATTTATAGATAATAACGACAATGATAATACATATTGATAATATTTAGCAGTAGCTGTCCCAATAAAAAATAATGGTCTCACAACTACCATGAACCGAAAAACCAGCAGTTCTGAAAACAAATGAATAAATAATTAGGAATGTGTCGAATACCGATACCGATATACCGGCGATACTTCAGATTTTCCGATACATCGGTATCGGCGACATTTTACTGTCGATACGACGATACTTTTAAAAAATTTTCAGAGCTTATTTTAACAAATAATTTATTTTTGTCCGATTTTACCATGAATTAAATTCACTTCGTTATTTTTTAAATCTTATTAATATCAATTTTAAAAATTAATAGTATTTTATGCTGTTATTTTGTAAAAAAATAATTTATTTTTTGTTAATTTTACCATGGTTCAAGTGCAAGTCGTTGTTTTATAAATCTTATTCCAGCAAAAAAAAAAAGATACTCCAAAGAAGGCATGAAAATGTAGAATTCGCGATCTGGCAGTATTGCAAATTTGGATAATTTCTAATTAGTTTTACATATCCTTGCCATTGCAAGAAGTTTTGTTTTTCGATTACCAATTCGGTGGAAGCGATGCTAGGCCAAATTTCTTTTTCGGTATTCTATAATGATTTTTCCTCAAGGAAAAAGGATAAAAAGTTACCCATTTTCACAATTTTTTTATGCGAATTTAAACTCTGATCTGTATTTTCATGTAAATTTAAGTGAATAAATATAAACTTAGAAGTCTTTTAATAATTAAGCTATAAAGTTATTTAGAAGAATATTAGTTAATAAATGTCCTTTAAAAAAATCGATTTTTTAAAAAGCATGGCGAGTATTTTTTAAAATTATAAAGGAATTAAACATATTTTCTTGTTTTTCTACTAATTATCTGCATATTTTTAATATAGATTTTTTGGAAGCAAAGAAAATGTAGCACCTTAAAAATTACTTCCAATGTTTTATCAATTTTAAATATTCTCTCTTATAATGTAATTTTGTATAATAAAAAAATTGCGCTTGAGTTTTGTTAATCTAAACATGAACTCAATTTCAATATTCGTATCGGTATCGGAATCGTTATCGGCGATATTTATTTTTAAATATCGGTATCGGTATCGGATCGGCAAAACGGCGTATCGTTACATCCCTATAAATAATATATTAGCTTGTTATTATCATATTATTTAATTAAAAAGTCTATCAAAATGGCATTCTTTTAATTTATGTAAGTGATTGTATGATCATAATGACTAGTGTTTTTCATTCGGGATTTCCCGGGATCCCGCACATTTTCCGGGAAAAAAAATCCCGGGAAATTTGTGCGGGAATTCCCGGGATTTTTTTGTAATATTGTTATGTCAAGTTTACTTTGTAAGCACACATTTTTAGTGCTGCTCTTAAAAAAATATGAAAAATAAAATAAAAAATATACACATAATTGAAATTCTTTGGATCAAAACCCATACAGTTCGACTAAATACATAATTTCAATTCTTAACACTACAGCACGAAGCAATAAAATATTTTTGATTATTTCCAATATATCAGGAAAAATAAACACGTATGAACCATAGACTTCGAAAGCAAAGGGCTTTTTAACTAGGTATGAGAAAAAGGCTCAGACAAATATGGTGAAATTTTTAATATACAAAAAAAACCTTATCTAAGTTTGGAAAAAATCTCTTCACTTGTAAAGAGCTTTATGCAAATTGGTCTAAAGCTAGATATTTATCTGCTTGAGTTTGAGGGCTTAGAGTATAAGAATAACTCTGATGATGGGATCGTGGTTAATCCCGAAAATATGATGGTGTTAAGTTCGACCCTTATACAAAGTCAAGAATTGGTCTTTGTCTTTTTCAATTATTACATGCTTTGAAAAATCATTTCTCAATAAAACTAATTAAATTTTGGACCAATTCATTATTTCAGTTCAATTTTGCTTAGCAATATGAATTGCTCATTATTGGCCTATAAAATAAAGCATATAAATCATATTTCGCATAAATCTTTTCTGGTTATAAAGCTAGAGCAATTAAAAATTTTTACTTTAGATGGCTACTAGTCAGAAGTTATACAATAAAAAAATTTAATTTTCTTATTCAAATTAAAAAGCATGCGACACGGCACACCTTCATACATATTTGTTGGAATTACTCTGTAAAGAATTGAAACTATATTTAAATGTTTAACTTACTTTTAATGCATTAATAAATTTATTTAATAGATCTCATAAACTTATATTTTTTTGTTCAAATAAATTCAGATAAATGATATATTATATCGTTTTGTATTGGGCGGGAATTCCCGGGAATTCCCGGGAAATTTAAAAATCAATCCCGCTTTCCCGGGAAATGAAAAAGTCCGGGAAAAGAAAAACTCTAATAATGACCAATATTTTTCAAAATAAGCGTAACCACTATATAATATCTACAGTTTTGTATATTTGAATACAAATACATACAATTTGTTTGTCTTATACAGAAGTTGCGTGTATTTTGTCATATATTTGCCTAGTTTTGAGTAGCAATTCTTCGTACTTATATATAGATCCATAAATACCAATGTTGGCAGGAGCTGGAGGAAAAAAGAAGCTAAATAGGTATTTTTAAAAGGTTAAAAAAGGTTAAATCGCACAAAACTAAAAGAAAAAAAAAGGCTAAATATTTTTTTATTGAAAACTCAATGTTTTCTTTATAAATGTATAAGTAAAAATACATAAACATGTTAATGAATAAAATCGTCATGTAAAAGTCAACACAAGCCCCTTCCTTATATAATCCAAATTACGCTAATATTTTGAATTTCTATGGGAAGCTAAAGCGATTCTTGCGGGTACTTAGCCCTTCCAGAATGCCCTATCTACGCCAATGGCTACGGGTACCCCGGTTATTAATGACCGGGACATCGCTGGTTCGATTATTGTCAAGACCATCGCTGTTTCCGCAGAAAAGCCAAAATTAGGCTTAAGCAGAATATGAGTTTGTTCTAAAAATAGAAATACAGTGGCTTATTTTATGCAGTGCATAAATTTTTCTTTAATACTCCATTAGTGTGGATTTCAAAACTGAAAACTAATTGATTCTACAGTATTTATCGCTTATATGCACGTCGGTTATTTCCATTTAACGTTTATATGCATCCTATCATGAGCAATTTTCTATTGGTATTAAAAAAACCATAAATATTTTTTGTATTTGCATGTCGCTTATATGCATGTCTCGCTTTTATGCACTGTTAAGTAATGTAAATATTTTCAAAATGTATTAAAAAAATGCTCATTTATTTATGCATGGTACATGTTAAACATATTTTCCAAAAATTAAAGTTTTGCACCGATTTTTCAGCAGGAAACAAAAAGTTCTTTCTCAATTTAACAAAAAATTTGTGTAAAATAACAAACTGAAATTCATTTTTTGGGCAATTTTCTATTTGATAGTACGCAGTTGAAGTGACAAATAACTAAAGCAGCACATCGCTATTTGATGTAGCAAAAGTAGAATTTTTTCTCTATAGCGCTTTTTCTAATAAAGCGCTAAATTGGCGCTTTTTTGTCGAGAGTTTTTTTCACATTTAGTTATTAAAACAGTTTTGTTTTGGCTTTGAAATAAATATTAATTAAACATTTTTATCTTAAAAAGATGTATCCAAGCTATTGCTAAGAGTATTTTGTTTCAAAATCCACCAATTTGCACAAACATATTTGGGTATAATTGTGCGTATCAGGATATTGCGCTTGTATTCCTGGAATAATTAACACTTTTTAGCAAATTTTTTTTTATTATCAACTTTTTATTGAATTACCAATGTTTACTTTACATCAATCTTTTTTCATAAGCTCTATTTTATACGGTTTTTTTTCGAATATAATTTTAATTTAAATAGTGTCTATAACAAGATCAAATATGTGACATGGAATGAAGTACGCAAACTGCGCCAACAATCTACTTTCAGCCTTCGGTCGATTCTTATGCAAAAAACTATGCCGAAGTGATTCATGTGGTTTAAAGACATGTAGTGCAAAAGTTTCTAACATGTATTTTCTGTCCTATAATTGAATTTGAATTATCGTCATTGTACAAAAAAAATCAAAAGTCTTTTGATATTTTCCAATATATTGGGCCACCTTCGAATATGACATATATATGTATATTAGCGATAATATTGTACAATACGAAAAATTGCACAATTATTTGCCAGTGGGTGGGCCGCTAAACATTTTTATCTAATACAGGGAAATCAGATCTATTACCATGAATGAATGAATGATTGTAAATTAAACGGAAAACATAGGATACTGCGACCGAAGAAGATCTATTGTATCCCTTGCCAGGTGCTAGAGCACCTCATCTAGACCTACGCTCCTGAGAAATCTCAAGATTGCCAGTGGTTCTGGTGTTGGCTGTTCTCAATCCTTCAATAGGTGCTTGCCAAATTGGCGAGTTTTTTTATAAGCACTGCCGATGCATATAAGCGAGTTTTTATAAATGCATTTCTCCCTTATAAGCACCCAAAGACGTGTAAAATTTGAAATGCATATAACCGATAAATGTACTTGAATGCTTGTGCGGAACGGGCAGCCATGGATGGCTTCTTCTGGTTAAAGGCAGGGCAAACCATTCATGCAACAATGTTCATATAGTGGCAGCCTGTACTTCAACAGGAATGAGTTAGGACTTGATACTGGGTTCCTCTCTGGTCACTTTGGACTGAACTATCCTCTCTATAACTTCGGTTTAGACTAAGACATGTTTCTGAAAATGTTTGTACACATGAAGAAGGAACTAAAAAAATCCCTTCGTCTTCAATAACCTAAAATTTTTGTTGATAGCAATATATCTACAGTTTTCGCTTTTAAACAACTGCTGCGGTCAGAATTTATGGATTAAGTTTTTTCGATAGTATCGATAGTGAGAAAAAACATCGATAGTCTATTAAAAATAAAACTTTCGATACTACTCGTATCGATAATACCATCGATTGTTGTACTGCTCTACATATAACGTAATTATTGATTATCCTACATCTGCAGAACTACAATAGTGAGGCGCTCTAAATTTGGTGTGGATAACTCTTAGAACAAACTGAAAGTTCCAACAAAAACTTAGAGGTATAAGAGGGAGAGATGGGTATCCCCCACACAAAGTAATTATTAATTTTTCTATATCTGCAGAACTACAATAGTAAGGCTCTCTAAATTTGAATTAGAAAAAAGTGCAAATGAAATAAAATGTTGGTGGTATGGGGGAGGCGAGACGAGCAGCCCTATATAAAGTAATTATTATTTTTTCTATATCTGTGAAACTACAATAGTGAATTTAATGTGGGTAACTCTTAGAACAAAGTGAAAGTTCCCCCATACAATGTAATTACATATTAAGTTTCTTATATCTGAAGAACTATCAAACCGAGACTCCCTAAATTTGTTGTAGATTAAACTAAGAACGAATTGCGCTTTTCAACAAAACCCTGGTGGTATAGGACGATGTGGAGACTTATAGCACTCATACAGAGTAATTTGTAATTATCCTAACCCCAATAGCGAGACTCTAAATTTGATTTAGATTACACTGACAAGAAATTGCACTTTTAAACAAAATCCTGGTGGCATTCATAGGAGGGAGGATCCGGAGGTACAGAACCATTATGCATTAATTTTCCTATATCTTCACAATAATGGGTTAGAGAAACACACCGGGTGGGACTAGTACCAAATAAAGATTACACAAAAAAATATTTTGGCAGAAAAATCAACTACTACTAAAATGTAACAATAAAAGTGGATATAACATAAATGACTATAAAGTGGTAGTGTACAAATATTTATTTACAATAAAACTAAAGGAAGCAAAATCGCTTATGCAATAAAACACACACATATACAGTCAGACACTCATTGAAAGGCAACTAATGCACGCGTATGTAAGTATGACACATCCCAGCAAAAACTTTGCTTACTGGTAGACAAAAAGTATATAGGATTTAAGTCGTAACTAATTACAATTTGGCTGGATAACTACTTATTTTTGTTTGAGAAGTCCAAAAAATAAGGGGTAACCCTTACAAATGTATTCAAATTTTCACAACAATTAACTAGTTACTATTTGGCTTACTTGAAGCTAAAAAATAATTAGTCAAATAAACAAGTTACAATTAAAAAAAAGTATACACATTATTTTATTTATATTTTTAATTTTTTGACCCAGCTGGGACACGAACCTGTGCTCGTTCGTATTTGAAGGCAAATACTGTACACAATGGGCTATTGTTGAATTATAAGTTTAAGCGACAAAAATTAGTTTTCATATACAAGCACATGTTAACTTCAAAAGTGGTTGTCTACTTATTTTATTAATACATATCGACAAATTGTAACTACTTTTAGATAATGAGAAAAATACGTACCAATTTTATTAAAAACTAGGTAGTAGATCTAATTTGAATCATAGTAATGAGATAAATAAGTACTACTCATTACTTTGTAACCCATTAATAAAGTACTGGCGATTACAAAAATGACAAAAGTTTTTCCTGGGATATTATGCTAGTAAAATGTTGAAAATAACACTATGATACAAACGTTGAGAAAAAAAATTATTCAGGGGCTCTCTATCATGCACCAATTATGTTTTGTTGGGGCCCATGTAGAAATAAAATACCTTTAGTATTTCTAAGTCAGTTCGTATAGTGATTTAGTAGTGAAAAAATCGTGTGCTTAGAGTTTGAATTTTAAACAGTCATAACTTCTCGGTTTCAAAACGAATTTCTACGACCGTTTTCATATTTGAAACATATGATTTTTGAGTTCCTTCACTTCATTTCGAATAGAATCGACATTTGTCGATCGATTTTTATAATTTATGGCTTATTTTATTCCTAATATATCTAGCTTTCTGATTAATGATAAATATGTAAAATTTTTGCCCTCTTCATTTATACATTTTTTTTCGAGTCTTTGAAAACAAAAAAGTTCAATTTAGTATGAAAAAACTAATTTTTCGCAGTTTTTTTCTGAATAACTCCGAAATAGACGGACATATAAAAAAATTGCGTATAAAAGACTTAAAAGTAATTTTTTTGCATCTTGCCTGAGTTAAACAAATCGTTTGAACAGTTCTCGAGTTATGATGAAATATTATATGGGCGTGACCGCCCTATTTCTAAATTAGAAATAAAAAAGTTAAAACACACCATAAGTCATTTATTTTTTATTCGATTTTAATGCAATTATGTATTTTGGAAAGCTATTTTAGTGTTCATTTTCACAAAAGTAAATAGATTTAGTGTTTTGGTATCTCATAAGCAACTTAGAGCCGGTTGAAGATAAAATTTTGTTGAAAAATTTGTTCTTTTACCCTTAAAGTTCCATAACTTAGCCATTTTCAAACCGATTTTCAAAAATCAACATTTATTTGAAAGATAAGAATCATATCTTAGAAAAGGTTATAGAAATCTGTTTTGAAACGCAGAAGTTATGATTTTTTAAATTTCAAACTCTAAGAAAACCATTTTTCACTACATTTACCGTTATAAAATCACTTTACGAAGTGACCTAGAAAAATTAAAGGTATTTTCGTTCTTTATGGGCTCCAGCGAAACAGAATTGGTGCATGACAACCCCTGAATAATTTTAGTGTATCACAGTGTAATGTTTACGTTTTTAAATGACTTTAATGATTTTGCAGCTCATTATTACATTGGAGTAGAGCTACTGATGTTGATGTTTGATTTGGCTAATGGCACACTCGTATAAAAATAAAGAATGCCAAAACATTTTAATTTTTATACATATCGCTGGTGACAAAAAAACAACAAACATTAAATTGATAAAGAAAAAATGAGACGTACATAACGAACAAATTGCAACAACATGAGAACATAAAGCAATTTGTGGACAAAAACAAAAACCTTAAAAGAACTTCAAAAAAGTGGGTGTGCTAAAAAAAAATATTCGAAAACTAAACGTTTTTTGTGAGGCCTATATTTTGCCTGATGAATTTTTAGCACAGTTTTGAAAGCAGCCATGAATGCTTTGCAACATCGTTAAAAACGAAAATGTGAGCAAACATTTATACAGTGCAACATACCGTCACTATACTGCTGTCTTTGTCAAATACATACATAAATAAATTTTGCTTGAATGCATCAACTGATAGCGAAAAGCCTCTGCAGGCAAAATATTAAACGGATGAAAAAATCTAGTAAAATAACAAATAGATACTTTATGGATTTTTAATACAGCAAATTTTCAAACTTAAACACCCCACCATTCACACAAAATATAACGAAAGGACAATTTCAAATTTCTAACTAGAGAATATTGGCTGAATAAATTTCAAGTCTGTTGGTGTGATCTCACCAAAAATTTTTTTTTGATGATTTCGATCTAAAGTCGGCCAGAGATAGGGATGCCGTATCCTTAACCTTGGTGACAAGAACTTGGTCCTTATTTTGATCTCAGTACTTTTTACAACCGAAATTTTGGGATAGGAGCTTGGCCTTATTTTCACATTTATGTTTTTGTGCGGATATTATTCTTCACTGGTTAGATCCCTATAAGATAGTTCAGTGACAAGCCACAAGGTACTTACAAAGTATCAATGAACCCCATATTAGGTCATCCCCATTTAAAAGTGACTGGTCCGTTTCATAGTAAGTGTTAGAACTCGGACCGGACCCTACCAGCTGGGGACCGGCGACGTGACTTGTTTTATATAATATCCATTTAGCATAGGGCCTTTGTTAGGGAGACGTCGATACTAGTGATGTTACAAACATCAATTTTTAATATTCGCGAATACGAATATCTGAAACAATATTCGCCGAATTCGAATACGAATATTCAATATAAATAGCTTGTATCACTTAATATTTCAAGTTTAATTGGAAAAAAATCTACTCTTTGCGTCAATAACAATAAATTGAGAAAAACTGTCACAATACTATAGGTTATTATGATATGATTATGATATTCCGATGACGGAATTTTAAATTATTAACTTAGCAACTGAATGACACTTTTTTAAATTTTTGGTGGAAAGTAAATAAGGGAAAATACGAGTTTAGTGGTGCGGAGCTTATTTACAGACCGCGCAATAGGCTTGATGGAGAAAAGACTTCAAAACTTTTATTTTTGAAGTTCAACATTACTCCACTGAGCTTTGAGTATTACTATAACATGATTAATAAATTAATTTAACAGGACTTTACTTTTTAAATACAATGTCGTTCTGAAATATATTTTGTTTCTTTTTTCTTTACTAAAAGAAGATTATTGTTTTGCGTTATAGACAAATTTTTTTAATAAAAATTTATATTTTTTGTTTAATTTTCAGTATTTTTTATGTATTATTTTTTGGAACGTATTCACAAAATATTCGTGAAATATTCGCTTGAATTTGGCGAATAAGATTACGAATATCATGAAAGAGGCGAATATTCGGCGATTCGAATACGAATATTCGTAGCATAAGTAGTCGATACGCCTTTTGGCGATACGATACCGATGCTCAAAAAAGTATTGATTTTCGTTTAAACAACAAAATATTCTCAAAACTTGGACGACTTCACAAGTATGTTTGACTTGCAGTAGAAAATAGGCTCTCAGGTCAGTGATGCCAAAAGTAGGGAATTTTTTAGATATTTCCAGGGAATTTTTTAGATATTTCTTGCGAAAATGATTTTATGATAAGCAATATTCAAAGGAAAAAAATAAATAAAATTAAATTAAAAATTTTAAGAACCCCCGAAGAAAATAGATGATAACTTCAAAACGGCTGAACGAATTTTCTTTAAACATAGGTTGGAATTTTGTATCAAATCACCTTTCAAACAAAATTTACTAAATTAAAATCGAGCTAGCCGTTTGGGAGCTACTGTGTGTCTTTGATACACAGATTCAACAGGATACATCTAGAAAAGATATGATATCTTCTAAACGGCTGGACCAATTTTATTTAAACATAGCTAAGAATACTCTCGATCAAGTTACCTTTCAAACAGAAAAAACTAAATCAAAATCGGTCCAGCCGTTTGGTCGGTACGAGGGTTCGTACATCCACACATACACACACTACAAATACTTATAGTCGGGGGTTAAAAATGCTTTTCAATGAAAATAATTTTTTTTTGTGAAAATTAAACTTTTTTGTTGACTGCAAATACAAACAATTCAAACAAATATGTACAACAGCAATCGGTAACTGTTACTAACAAATTTATTTATTTATTTATTTATTATCCTGTGTAACAAGACTAATGTCTTAAAAGAACACAGGGCTGCATAAAGTACAAATTAACTAGTTCTCACTGAATAATACTGTATTATTTTGTGATAAACAAAAAGGGCTTAAACTAAATACAATAATTTTGATAAACAAAAAAAAACAAGATTTAAAAAAAACATAAATGGTTGCGCTCAAATTATTAGAGTTTACAACAAAAAATACTTACGAGAAGTACTCAAAGATAAGTTTTTTAAATCGTGTAGCGTTGCTTGTATTTTTTATTACTGTTGGTAAGTTGTTCCAGAGACGGATAGCATTAACAAAAAATTGCCATTCAGACATTAGACTTCGATATCTTATAGGTATTAGATTATTGGTGCGATTTAAACTGCCAAACCGTAGTTTTTTAAATAAATACGCAGGCATTTTCGTGGTAATAATTGGATGTAGAAATAACACAATTCGTATTTTTAAGAGGTCATCAAATTTAACACCGTAAAGTTTCTTTGCAAAATTGGATATGCTATCAAATCTACGACGCGCAAACACATATCTCGCAATGTTGTTGAACAGCATATTTAGCTTGCGTGTTGACTCTGCATCACAAGAGGAGTAAATTTCACATCCGTACAATAATGAAGGCACTAGGTATGTTTTAGCCAGTAGTAATCTAATTTTCATCGAAGTATAGTGATAAGTTAACCAGAGGGTTCTTAGCATGGAGTATGTCTTACCACAGACATATATTATGTGATCACTCCAGGTGAGAGTACTGTTGAATATAACGCCCAAGTTTTTCGCGC
The DNA here is from genome assembly GCA_956483635.1 of Panzeria rudis. Classification (NCBI taxonomy): domain Eukaryota; kingdom Metazoa; phylum Arthropoda; class Insecta; order Diptera; family Tachinidae; genus Panzeria; species Panzeria rudis. The sequence goes on from OY101449.1 coordinate 78,561,521, forward strand.
TTTCAACTCCATCAATCGGTTGACTGTTTATATATATGTTAGGCTTTGCAATTATTTTACTTGTTCTTTTTCATAGGACAATTCACTTCGATTTCTTTGGATTTAAGCTGAGACCATTTGATCTGGCCCAGATAAAAACCCTGTTTAGATCACTATTTAGTTTTGCTGTGCAATCTTCTGTTGTTTCGTCGTTCCTGCTGCTGATGTATAATTGTGCATCATCAGCGTAAAGACGTATTTTAGATCTGGTAGGTCGTTCGCATAAATTTAAAATAGTAACGTCCTAGTATCGATCCCTGCGGGACGCCTCTTCGTATTGGTAGAAATGTTGATAATATATTATTGCTTTCCACACACTGCACGCGCTCTTCAAGATAGGATGGAATTAGTTTAACGGATGTTGTAGAAAAGTTCATAAATTTGTTAAGTTTTATTTTCAGAATCGTATGGTCAACAGTATCAAACGCTATGGAGTGGTCCAGCAAAACTAGCATAGTTAGATGGCCATCATCTATTTCTTTCCTTAGATCCGCAGTTACGTCAGCCAAGGCAGTTATACAGCTGTGTTTGGTACGGAAACCAGACTGTCGCGCAGTAAGTAGCTTATTTAGCGTAATGTATGATGTAATCTGACTATGCAGGATTCTTTCAAAGACCTTTGACAAATAGGGAAGAATTGCTATGGGCCAAAATTCATTATTTGTTTTAGGTATCGGCAGTACCTTTGCTTGCTTCCATCTTAGAGGATATTGGCTTGTAGTAATGATTTTATTGAAAATATCGCTTACTATTGGTAAAAGTGAGGGGAGTAATAACTTAAAAAACTTGAGTTGTATACCATCTATTCCAACTGCGTTCGACTTGATGGAGGCAAAACTTAGAAGTACTTCTGTTTGACTAACACAATCAAAAGAAAAAGGTTGTAGCGATGAATGACTTGATTGATAGTCATCATAAAAACTTGGATCAGCGGCTTGCGTCTCATTGTTAACGAATTTTTCGTTGAGCTCATTGACGTTAGAAACTTTCCTGGTACTATTATTGCAACTTCTACTAATTCCAATCTCGCGAATATTTTTCCAGGTTTGTTTACTTTCAACAGAATTTGCAAATTTCTCAGCATAATAGTTTGATTTGGATTCTCTTATTTTTTTGGTAACTTTATTTCTCGCAGTACGAAATATTACATGAAGCTCTGTTGTTTTATAGCGCTTCCATCTTTTATATGCGCGATCACGTTCGACTATTAGGTTTTTAATTTCCTGTGTAAACCAGTGTTTCTGTTGAGGGCCGATTGTTTTAGTTTTTACGGGAACTGTTTTATCAAACAAACTTGAGATATGTTGTTTGAGAAAGTCTAACTGATCATCAATAGATACCATAAAATAAATGAGACTGCAGTCTATTTGATGAAAATCTACCTCTAAAAAAATCTACCCCGTCTTCACGAGACATTCGATATTTCTTAACATAAGAAATAACGTCGGCAGAATGACGTCACTAAAAATTCATGTGTTCAAACTTTTATTTAGGGTGGAGTAAACGTACTGATGTTTGGACGGCATTTTGTAATTTTTTTTTTGTATTTCACTTTATTATTTTTCTGTTTGTAAAAATTTTATGAATATGAACATAAATAATATGCAAAAAATAAAAAAAACATCTAAAACATTTATTTATTAACTTTTTTTATCCTTTTTTCAATAAAATCAAACAAATTGTAAAAAAAAACACACATACATATTAAATTTGACAGCTTGTGTTCTAACATATTTTCTCGGGCTTGTGTTTTAACATTGATTTCCAAACATGTGTTAGGACACAACACATTCGGTCCACACGTTAATTTCTTGTGTTAGGACAGAATTTTGACAATTGCTAACACACAAATTTCCAAACTTATGTCTCGTGAAGACGGCGTGTAATAGTTTGGCTTGAACTTTGTATTTCAAAGTCATATATCATAAAGATAAGATCATGCTTTGAGAAACAGGGTGCAATAGTTGATCGTATAGTAATAATTTGGATTCATCAGAGATAAAAAATAAATCAAGCAGCGCGTTGCACGAGGAACTAAAATGGGTAAGTGTATTTGTGTTAGTTGGAAAAAGTCCCACAGCTTTCATGCTGTTGATTAAGTGTGACTCAATTAGGATATTAGAGTTATAGTCCCCTGCGATAATTATATTGTCATACGATGTCGTCATTATTTCCTGCACACTTGTAAAGCTATTTATACTAATATGCCTATTAGGCCTATATACACTGCCAATTAATATTTTATTCCTCTCTGTGATTAACTCAATGAATATATATTCGACCATGTTGACATGGTTATGATCACCATCCCCAGAGTGAGTATCTACTAATCTGTGTTGATCATTCGACGTGCATACCAGTGTTGCCAGAAAAGTTTTGCTTCATGTCACCAATTTAAAGAACGATGTCCCCAAAAAATCCTCATTTCAAAAGTAAAAATCCCCAATTTTGTCCCCAAAAAATATTTTTATAATAAGCACTATCATTCAATTAAAAACAATTTGTTTAAGCCTCTGCGTAAATTAATTTTTGATAAAATCGTAGATTTTTCTAAATATCTTTTTTTGAAAAAAAACTGAAAAAATTATTTTGCAGAAAATAAAAAAGTTTGCAGAAAATAAAAAGGTCTTATAAGATTTTTTATAAAGTACATATTTATGGAGATATTTTCGATAACCATTATTATTATGAACTATGTACATCAAATAGTTTAACTAAAATTAATTAAGCTACCTAATATTATTTACATACATAAATTAAAAACAAAGATCCAAATTATGAACACTCAATATATAGAATGGTTAGCATTAGTTGAATCATATTTTTTATTTCATAATATTTATTACGGCTTAAGCTGAGTCGAGTCATGCCTAGTTAAACTACTGATTTGCATTAACATTCCAGTAAAAAAGACACTATATCGAAGTCATGAAAATGTAGAGTTTGCGATCCGGAAGTAGTGCAAATTTGAATCATTAATAATGATTTTAACATTGGGTTGTCATTGTAAGAAGTTCTCTTTTTCGATTCCTAATCACCGAATTGGAAGTGATGTTGGCGTTGTACAATAATATTTTTCTCTAGAAAAAAGGGTAAAAAGTTGCCCATTTTCGCAAGTTCTTTCTTTTTATACGAATTTAAACGCAAAACAGTGTTTTCATGTAAATTTCAGTAAATACCTATTAATTCGACCTTTACAAAAGTCAAGAAATTGATATTTGTACTTTTCAATTGCCACATGCTTTGAAAAATTATTTCTCAATAAAAAATGATTAAATTGTAAAAATTAAATTGAACGAACTTAAGCCTGAATAATAAATTTCTTTGGATAAAACCCATATAGTTCGACTAAATACACACAACTTCAATTATTAACACTAGAGGCACATAGTACAAAATATGTTAGATAGTTTCCCGTGTAATACGGATAAAACAAAACATATGTAAACCCTAAGAACTAGAGAAAGGAGCTTTCTCAATCTTGGGTGAGAAATATAAACAAAAAAGCACAAGTGTGGTTGTTGATTAGGATAAGTGCCAAGTATGGTAAATTTCTAAGCCACCATAAAATAAGCTTAAAGCCAGGAAACATACAGCTTTAATGCAATTGGTTTAATGCCAGATATTTACCGCTTGACTTTGGGGGCTGAGTAGCCTAGAGTATAGAGAGCTCTGACGATGGGATTGTGGTTAATCCCGAAAACATCGATGTTCAGTTCGACCTTTACAAAAGTCAAGAAGTTGGTATTTGTACTTTTCAATTGCCACATGCTTTGAAAAATTATTTCTCAATAAAAAATTATTTAATTGTAAAAATTAAATTGGACGAACTTAAGCCTGAATAATAAATTTCTTTGGATAAAACCCATATAGTTCGACTAAATACACACAACTTCAATTATACCTATTAATTTTTAGACGAAAATTAGTTAATAAATTTCTTTAAAAAAATCGAGTTTTTAAAAAGCATGGTAGGTATTTTCTAAAGCTATGAAGGAACACATTTTTGTGTGACTAAAATAAATTTTTACTTGCTTTTCTACTAATTATCTGCATATTTTTCATATCGATTCTTTGAAAGCAATGAAAATGTAGTTCCTTAAAAATTACTTCAATTTTTTTTTACTGGGATAGCAAATACATTCGCTGAGTTCATGCATTTGATATTTGCTGCTGTTATTTTTCACACCTAGATTTTGTAGTTATAAAGATCATCTTAAATTTTGATTGGTGTTTTTATAAAGCAAAAAGATATAAAATAAGTTAGAACTTACAAATGTCAAATAATTAGAATAAAATAAATTAACATTGGTATTTGAAAATGTGTTAATGGCTGAATAAACTAAACGAAAGTCCTCGAATATTACATGATTTTGTGTAAGAATTCTTTAATTAAAACTATATTTAAAGTTTTAAAATTATTCCAACAGTGTTAAGCAAGTGTTTTAAATTTTATTTGTTGACTTTTGGGAAATGAGGCCATTTAAAAAGCAAATATGTTACCACAAAAAAGAAACACTTGTTATAACAAATTAAATAGCAATTTTTTTCAAAAATTTTGCCGTAAGAAAAGAAAGCAAAAAACTGTCAGCCAGTCATACTTCAGCCACTCACTCAAACTTAAGCAATCCTCTTTCTTCTTCATGTTCAAGTGCTATGAAAAATAATTTTATGACATTGAAATTAAATTGTCTGCAACAAACGGAACTAAAAAGATTTCAAACATACGCACTAGTTTTCATACATACACACATTTCCAACATCTACAGCAGTGATGGAAATACAGATTTCGGCATCGTACTAAACTTCAATTTAAAAAGTACTATTTCCACCTTAATGATATTCCTAATTATCATAAAAAAACCATTCTTGACATTTGAATATACATATTTTTATCTTCCCGCTATTAATAATAGGAAATCAGCGATTTCACCCAAATTTTCGAAAATCGGGTTTTCATCGATCTCGACGTGTGTGAGTGTGTATATACCAAACCTCTCATAACTTAAGAATGGCTTAACCGATCGGAACCAGATTTACGGCATTCAATGATTTTACTTAGATTTCGGTTAGGTAGATTTTAAAATTTTCGAAAATAAAGTTTAAAATATATATATATATATATATATATATATATATATATATATATATATATATATATATATATATATATATATATATATATATATATATATATATATATATATATATATATATATATATATATATATATATATATATATATATATATATATATATATATATATATATATATATATATATATATATATATATATATATATATATATATATATATATATATATATATATATATATATATATATATATATATATATATATATATATATATATATATATATATATATATATATATATATATATATATATATATATATATATATATTTTTTTTTTTTTTTTTTTTAAATAAATTGTAAACTACGGAATCGATCGAGTCCAATCAGCTCTTAAACTAAAAAAAAATTTACTGCTCCAAATTTTATTAAAACCGTTTGATTTTTTCGAGAGATATCGTTGACGGAAAAGTTCATATAATAACTCCAAAAGTTCTTGCCCAATAAATTTTCAGGATTCATTTCGAATGCTGCTCAAATCAAAAATGTGATCAGCTGATTCTTAAAGAACTTTGTAGAATTCTACATTTCTACAAAAACTCTATTTGTGGTGTCAAAAAGCAGGAGTAATTGAAAACTTCTTCATGTTCAAGTGCTATGAAAAATAATTTTATGACATTGAAATTAAATTGTCTGCAACAAACTGAACTAAAAAGATTTCAACCATACGCACTAGTTTTCATATATACACACATTTCCAACATCTACAGCAGTGATGGAAATACAGATTTCGGCATCGTACTGAACTTCAATTTTAAAAGTACTTTTTCCACCTTAATGATAATCCTAATTATCATAAAAAAACCATTCTTGACATTTGAATATACATATTTTTAGCTTCCCGCTATTAATAATAGGAAACCAGCGATTTCACCCAAATTTTCTAAAATCGGGTTTTCATCGATCTCGACGTGTGTGAGTGTGTATATACCAAACCTCTCATAACTTAAGAATGGCTTAACCGATCGGAACCAGATTTACAGCATTCAATGATTGTACTTAGATTTCGGTTAGGTAGATTTTAAAATTTTCGAAAATAAAGTTTTAAATATATATATATATATATATATATATATATATATATATATATATATATATATATATATATATATATATGTATATATATATATATATATATATATATATATATATATATATATATATATATATATATATATATATATATATATATATATATATATATATATATATATATATATATATATATATATATATATATATATATATATATATATATATATATATATATATATATATATATATATATATATATATATATATATATATATATATATATATATATATATATATATATATATATATATATATATATATATATATATATATATATATATTCAAATAAATTGTAAACTACGGAATCGATCGAGTCCAATCAGCTCTTAAACTAAAAAAATATTTACTGCTCCAAATGTTATTAAAACCGTTTGATTTTTTCGAGAGATATCGTTGACGGAAAAGTTCAAATAATAACTCCAAAAGTTCTTGCCCAATAAATTTTCAGGATTCATTTCGAATGCTGCTCAAATCAAAAATGTGATCAGCTGATTCTTAAAGAACTTTGTAGAATTCTACATTTCTACAAAAACTCTATTTGTGGTGTCAAAAAGCAGGAGTAATTGAAAACTTATAAATTAAATAAATAAATAAAGGTCAACCGTATCCCATATAATAAAATAATAAAAGTTATTTCCACGGTTTTGTAAGGCAACTTTTGATGATAGCACTGTTTATTTTTCGTAGAATTTTAGTCTTTATTGCACTAGAAATTAAAATTCTGAGGATTACGTAAGAAATGTTGTTGAAAAATAATTTATGTAACAACAATTCCATGAAAACTTTTAATATTTTCATTTCGAATAAAACACAGAACAGGTCCCACTAAATTGGTTTTATATATTATGTATAAGTAAGTATTTTGAAACATTGTACTTTTGAAAAGAATGGGTTGAAAATTAATAAGCCAGAGAAAAACTTTTGTAGTTTCTATAAAAGTATTTTATTTATTATAATTTTGGTCAATATTTTTTAATGTTACGGATTGGAAAAAGTACTTTGTATGTCGTGGGGGTACTGCGGTATTTTAAAAATGAAAAAGTTCTGAAAATAATACTAAATTTTCCATCACTGATCTACAGCATGTTCTTATAATAGATACTTGCAGTACAACCAGGGCTGGACAAAATATATACATTTTCGCTTTTATTTAAAATAGAAAATGCAAAATACTTACAGCTCGAGTACCTATTTAAAATACAAAAGAACCAGTAAGGCAAGTACATACTCCCCCACTTAGCCAGGTTGCCTTGCACGATATTGTCGTCGACGATTCTTGTACGAATTGTACTCTGTCGATTAAGTTTTATAGTCGACAGTTTAAAGGAAATCGTCGTTAGCGACAATCTGAGCGACAAATTATTGCATGTTGCAATAACACAAAATCGTATTGATATTTAGATACATATTAAGTACGTACACTTATGCACGTGCTTACTATGTATCACAGTCTAACCAGACACGTCAACTTTGACAGTTGAAAATTGCCCAAATCAGGTTCTTATGCCGGCTAGTTGAGAAAGAGACAACAATTACGTGTTGGTGTTTCATTTTATCCAATTAAAAGTGTTGCAGCTTTTACAAATGTATGCGTATTTAGTAAAAACGTAGCGCGTAACGTTAAAACTTTCAATGCCGCTCAACTTTAGGTGTTAGATATAGAAAACGTATCACCCCAAGCAATTTTGTCAGCTATTAGTATTGGATTGTAGTGCTTTTGGCATTAATTTGACATTTGCTACGTAAAAATCTTATTTCTGTAGATTTTCTACGTGACAAAAGCAACGATACGTTTTTAGTAAACAGCAAATAGCTGCTTTGCTTATGTTACAGATTTTGCCAGCTGATCCCACGAACGCGATACGTTTTTACTAACTAAACCTTAATACTTTCGTATCACCCCAAGCAATTATGCCAGCTGTTAGTATTGGATTGTAGTGCTTTTGGCATTAGTTTGACATTTGCTACGTAAAAATCTTCTTTCTATAGATTTTCTACGTGACAAAAGCAATGATACGTTTTTAGTAAACAGCAACAAGCTTTGCTTATGTTACAGATTTCGCCAGCAGATCCCCACGAACGCGATACGTTTTTACTAACTAAACCTTAATACTTTCGTATTTCTCTTTTGTGATGCTGACCACTTCGGCTGAGCCGGCAATATCTTCAGGCTCGTGTCGCGTCTGGTTAAACTAAGCTATGTATATACAAGTAAAAATTAGTTCTTAAAAAATGTTTTGATTTTCTGCTGTTTAAGAATTTTGCACGGTATATTGTCAGTATGTTTTCTATTGTTGATCGCATATACGAATTATAAGAGGTTAAGAGCAACAAATTACGAATAAATACACGAATTATCGAGGGGACCTAAATGTATGGAGTTTTTGCAAATTAGAGCGATTTTTTCAAGGGACCGTTAGTTTTTTAATAATAATCGCGATTTACGATTTATCGTAGAAAGATATTTAGTAATTGTATTTTTTGTAAGTTTGTTTTGAAAATCTATTTCAATTACAAGTATGTATGTATTTCAAATACTTCCCAGTTCTGCATACAAACAAAGGAACAACAAATACACATGCACATGTTGTATGTACCCTGCAGACAAAATGACTAGTATGTGGATAGAAATATACTAGTTGCTTTTTTATTCAGACTAGTTGTCTAACGGTCCTTTTTCCATACATCGAACTATCGATTTTAACATTAGGTTGTCATAGTTTTTTATATATTAAAAAAACATTTGGCTCAACCGGGGTATGAACATACAGTCCTCATATTTCAAGGCATGTACTCTGTCCACTGAGCCACTTTCTACTTATTATATTTGGAGCTAAAATTTTGTTTTATGTATTTACAGCTAAAAATATGTCAATTTATAAAAAATAATTTAAATTACTAGTTTCATTACAACTAATTTTATGACTGTTCCAAAACGTTGTTGTAGCCTCATTACAACTAGTAAAATGACAGTCCTTTGGTGACTAGTAACGTTACAACTAGTAATATAACTGTCACAAAACGTAACTAGTTGTACATTTAGCTGCAGGGTATGTACATAAATTAATGCAATGATATAAGATCGATTATACAGGGAAGCTAAAGACGGAGAAATAGATATGAACAGAGAAGTGAAAGGAAGAAAATATAGTACATGAATAACAACAAAAGTTCATTTAATGAAGCAGATGGCGGAATGAGTTTAAATTGGAAATTTAAGTTTACGTTCATTCAATATATTCTGAAACATCATCAGAAACCATAAAGTGGCTGCTAGACAAATCAATATTTAGGCTTCAATATACATATGTGTTTGTGTGCGTTTGTTATGAAAATCAAAAGCATTTTGATATTCTTCAATATTTCCCCTCAGTATATGTGTATAAGCTTTTTGTAAACAAACGCACACAAAGACATATATTGAAGCTGAATATTGACTTGTCTAGCAGCCACTTATACTGACTGCTGTTGTTAGCAGCAGGTTAATTTCTATTACGAGCACGCAACACAATTTTGAGAACATGTTGGCCATCGATAGAAATGAGTTTTTAATTTAGTATTAGTGTATATGAGCATATGTTAGTGGTATTCCACTGTGTGCCTATTAAGTGCCCTGGAGACGATCAAATAAACACGTCAATCATTGCGTGCCTGTCACCTTGATGGAGACGTATGTACAAATAAATCCATAAACCAACAATTGTATTGTGACTTTGCAGCGTTCGTTTGTAAGAATGTCGTTATCGGATGATGTTTTCTTGTTATTGGCATTTTGTTATTTTAACAACATTACACAAAGAACATCTCATATTGTTTATTTATTTTTTCCTATACATACATACTTCCACCTTTATGTTCCATAAAGATAATAAGCATTGGTATTGTTCAATGAAATGTAAAATAATTTTTTTGTCCGTGCATCTGTTCATCTCTATAATCACAAAGCAACAGAGATTGCTTTTGTCAATCCCAATTGGAGACGATGAAATAATTGCTCATCAAATTAAAATATCAAAACTTTTTGATTTTCATCAATATGTCATGGCTCTCCCTAATAATGGTTGAACGGTTCATTTTATGATAATTCCCGGAAGCAAAATTAAGATAAAATGCAACTGTTAATGCAAGAGTAAAATTTCCCTTTTGACAACTAGAACAGCTGTTAACGGGTAGGGCAGTAAAAGGGTGGAATAAGAAAAACGGCGGGAAAACTTTTTGACAGGAGTTTTTGAGTGAGGGAAGGGGAAGAGACAGTTTTTTTGCTTTTTTCAGTATTGATCGGCAGAGTGGATGAGATCGATCTTTTGGAGATTTTCAAGTGCAGATTTTTTTATTTAAAAGTTAAAACGAAACAAAACTACGAACAATTAATATGAAAAAAGGGATTACAAAAATAAAGTAAAAGTTACGAAAATGTTGAAAATTAATTAAGAGATTATTAATAAAAGACACGAGGAAGAAACAGATTTGCCATCACATATAGCTAGAGATGGCAAAAAAAATTAATCGATTAATTAATCATATGATTAATTGCAGAAGTAAAATAATTGATTGCAATTAATAAGAATTAATCGATTAATTGTCCATTAATTGCCGATTTATATAAAAAAAATAATAATAATTAAAAGCAATTTACTTGAAAAATTTTTATTTTTTATTCAGCCATGTTTGTAAAAATAATAATTTTGACAACCTTTTAGTTGTTAGTCGGTTTCTTTTTAATGTTGCGGTGGATCCAGCCTTGGAAAACAACCGTTCCGCAGGCACTGATGTTCCAATCAAGTGGCAATAATTTTGAGAGACTTCATAGAGCTTGGGATAAACTGTTTTCATGTCATCCCAAGCATCTACTACGTTTGATTTAAGTGGCAAAACTTGGGAGTTTAAATAAAAAGTGAGCTCGTCTTGAGGTTGCACATCGTCACATGCTCTCTTTTTTTTGTGCGCGAGAGTTTTGTGTGGAGCCCAGAAATCAAAATCATGTTCTGATTCAACCGATGACTCACTTGCTGTGTCCATATTGTCATCTTTTTCGGTTATTTCAGCACGAATATATCTTAATACCGACGACAAAGCCAATGGATCCCTAAAATTAACCCTTTTAAATCTGGGATCCAAGATAGTGGATGCAGCTAAGAGGAAAGACTGTTCTATGGTCGCAAATCTTTTATCAAATTGCTTTAAAATTTCTTGTTTCAGTTTTTGTGCTGCTGGTTGACATGGGTGAATTTTCGAAATTTGCTCATGACCGCAATGAACTAGAGGTATTATTTGGCTGAGAGTTCCATGTCGTTCTCCACTTATCTGCACTGTCATGGCCTCTAAAGGTTTTAAAAATGTACATATTTCCATTAGTTCATCCTTTTCTCTTGACGTTATCATGGGCGGAGAATCCGGGTAATTTAACAAAACTTGGCTGACGTAGGCGCTAAGTTTGATGAACCGCTCGATCATATAATAGGTGGAATTCCAGCGCGTATTTACATCTAGTAAAAGTTTCAAAAATTTACCCTCTGGTACGCCAGCGGCTGCTTGCACCTTTCGCATGTTGTCATTGGCTTTAACGCTGCGTTTGAACCATTTCACAATTGTTTTGCATTTTAAAATAATACCTTGTATAGCAGAAATATCTAATGAATTCGAACAAACCAAATTCAGCGTATGGGCGAAACATGGAATATGACGCTTTTTTCCGAATTTTTCATAGATTGCATTGACAATATTTCTTGCATTGTCTGTGACAACAGCCTTAACGTTATCTTCCTCAATAGAAAAATTTTTCATTGCATCGGACAAAATCTCAGATATATGGGAAGCTGAATGGGACTCACTCAATTCATACACACCAATTGTTCCATTAAATGGCTTTGTATCAAGCAACCCATGAACGGTTATTCCCAACATGCTTTTCATGTCTATATTAGTCCATATATCAGTGGTCAGGGTTACACAACGCAGATTTGAAAGCAATGACACACATTTGTTTTTTTCCACTTCATACAGTTTATCAATTTCAGCCTTTATCGTGTTCCTTGTTGGGACTTTGTAAAGTGGGAAATTTTCCTTCATAAAGTCTAAGAAGCCAGCACCTTTAATAAAAGTTAAATTTCTTAGAATAAAATAATAGAATAATAAATGAACACAAAACATACCTTCGACAAAGGTAAACGGCAAATTATCTTTGACGATCATGTGCATGATTCCATGTGTAATTTTTTTGTTTTTTGTTCCGGAGGAATAGCTCTGAATGTTGGAAAATGCTTTTAAGAGTAATGGCTGACTGACAGTGCTCCTCAACTGACTTGGCCGGCTACTTGGCTGACTAGCGCTACTACTCGGCATTTCATCTGTGCTACCTTCGCATTCATTTGACATATCGATCACAGTATCCACACTATTTTCATCAATGGTTTCACTGTCATCGTCGTTTGTTTTGGAATCATGCTATAAAATAATGCATTACGCACCCAATCTTTGAAGGAAATTAACTATTTTATCTTACCTTAAACTTATCAACTTCAGCTGCATGTTTCAATTTTAAATGCTGGAACATGTTTGATGTGTTATTTGAAAATTTTAACTTTTTTTTACAAAAGTTACACACAACCAGGTTATTTTTTTCTTTAATAAAATATTTCCACGCTTTACTTTTTATAGGTGCCATTTTGCGCAATGTTAGTGAACAAGAATCTTCTTTCTTTCTTTCTAACAAGAATCTTAGTGATGTAAGAAAGAACAAAGAAACATTGCTGCCAAGCACAGATAAAAACATGTGCTCGAAATAAAAAAACCGAAAAAAATTAATAAAATACCAAAAATATTAAAAAAATAACGATTATTTTGCCAATTAATCGATTAAAATTGCAATTAATTGAAAGCAAGTCTACGATACAATTAAATCATTAATTGGTCAAAATTAATCGATTAATTTAATCTTTGCGATTAATCTTGCCATCTCTACATATAGCACCAAGTTAACAATTTTAAATAAAACAAACAAAGAAGAAAACACTCAGAACCCGGTCCGCTAGCATTACCTCCCGCCTGAGTACTTCCCCAAAATATCACCTAAACAATTAGTGGAAAATTCGCTGGACTCAGACCCGTACAGTAACACCATAAAAGAGAAAAAGGTTCGAAAAGCACAAAGTGCAAACTTAGAGGAAGAAGGCAAAAGAATCGGTATTTCTGGCACCACGGGCCGTAAGATGCCTTGGGATAACCAGTAGGCTGAGCTCAGACTACACCAATAACTTCTAACGGTTGGTCCCATGCTAAAAAGAAAATCGAAATGAAATATAAAAAAACGTTAGCTTTCTCTCTATGCATATAAGTAGTAGACTTACGTGACAATCCTAACGTGTACCGACGGACGAGATTTCCAATTTAATAAGGCTCGTATGATCATCTTGTGAGTTGTAACTGGTGAAGAATGAACATGGAGTAGGCCGGATATAAAAAGTAAGTGAGTTTATTTTCCTACCTGTAGGAACAAGTTAGGGCGAATTGAAAATTTGGCAATGAATTCGCCACGGCAAGGGGAGGGAAGACCAAGCAGTAGTTCATCAGCTGCAGCCGCTGAACTGGGGCATCGTGAACCTTGTCAGGGGGCGAATTAATTCATTTCCGTCCTGGCAGGGTGCCTCCTTAATAAGTGCATCTTTTTTGTTTGTCGTAGTTTCCGTTTCAAATATATAATTAGATATCGTAATTTTTTTTTGTACCGCTTGCTCGTGAATGATTATATCAGTGATGCCGTTTGGTTACATTTGTTACATTTCTCGTAACTTTTGAAATAACTCAGTTTATTTTACGCGTTCTTCTACGGAAAATAGTAAGAATAAGATAAGCGGGTGTAGCACCTCACATATAGACAAAATTTGATTTTTGGAATATCGTTGGAGCTAATGCAGCATTAAACTTGCAATTTTGTAAGTATTATTCTTTATATATAGTGTTTTTATATATAGTGCATAGTCCTAGAAAAAAATTTTCCGGACTGGACATGTAGGTCTGGCACCTCCCATAAAGAGCAAATATTTATATTGAGATATTTGGAAAACGTATGGACAAACTTGCAATTTTGTACAGATAACTCTGTTGATATTGTGCATTGTCTTTGAAGAAAGTTTCAGTTGCGCCTCTTATATAGAGCAAATATTTATTTTGAGATATCCCCAAACTAACAGCATTGGACCGATCTGGCTGAAATGCTAACTGCGGGTTACTGATGGTGTGGAAGAATCAATGGGCTATTAATTTTTTAATATCTTGAAAATCAAGATTGTTTTCTATTAGAATAATAGCTTAAAATAATTAATTTTAAATAAACAAAATTAAAAAACAATTAAATTTATAAGAGTTCTTTTTTCATCGCAAAGGAGAGATTGTGTAGCAAAGCACACGGATTTTAGCTAGTATGGGTATTTTAAGTAAAAATAAAAGTAATATGTGCATAGAAACTAAATTAATCTATAAGCATGAACAAAAAACTTCAATGAATTGGAATCTAAAACTTTTTCTGTCACATTTTTTAAAGAAATAAACATGGCAGATGAAAGTAATAACTTTTCATAGCTGCTATCAATTGAAAGTTAAATGAAATGATATGTATTCAAGTATTAATGTTTCATGAACACATATGTACATACGTATGTATGTACAAACATTTCCAAATGAATGAAATGCTTTTTAAGCTTCATAAAATTTAATATAAAATTATTCCCATCTAAATGCAAATGCATTTTTAGTATTTGTAGAAAACATTTTGATTAACTTAAAATACTTTTTATTATTTGCGACTAACAAACTTTTGATCGTTAAATACTTTGGGAGTTCTTTAATTAGCTCTTTTAGTCACTGCTGATACAAACTTATGGCGAACGACAAGTTTGAAGAATTTCACTTATATATTTTTTTTAACTACTTGCCTTTTTTGCCTATTTTTACAACCGTCCCCAAACGGTTTAACCACAAATGTACTTGGTAAACTTAAAACGCACAAGAAACTTTTGAATACTTACAAGTTTTGCTTACTTGGACTTTGGCAAACTGTTGGGGTTTTATCTTTTTAATAGCAATGAATAACTTTGCTTTTAAGCAGAGCATACACTACTCCAGTATACTGGCACAAACAAGTGATGTTGAATCGTGGTCGAAACACATACCACACAAGCATACTGGTGCAATATTCATTTCTTTAAAAATTCTGTATGGATGAGTTGTTGTACCTAGTGTGCACCGCATTTATGTTGATATTATTTTGAAAATAAAAATTAAAGAAAATGTGTATTTTTTATTTAAATATTAGATTTATTTTATTTCATAAACACTTTACAATATATATTTTGTTTAGCCGATGGCCCTGGTAGCTAGTGCTTTCACTTCCTTATATTGATCTTATATTTAGCTATAAGTTTAATATTAAATAAATAAATAAATATTTTGTTCCTTTTTTTTTATATATGGGTAATTTATTCAAGTAAATGTGTTTTACCTCGATGTTTACTCTTTGACAACATTTCTCAACTGAGCCAAATTCACCATATACAATACCACAAACTGCTACCATAAGCAAAATAACAAACTCAGTTTGACATCACTACAGCAAAGCGTACAATCACACCGAATGCACATACACGACCAAACCACTGACTCCAACACGTGATTGCGCGTGCATATTGGTGTAGAGTATGGGGCCCTTTAGTTGTACCAAAGTGCAACATTGGCAAAACCATATTTACAAGTAAGAAAAACTTGAAGGATAGCAAATGATTTTATTGGTACGTATTTTGTGCCATTCCTGAATCAGAAAAGTAAATTCTGGTTGTCAATTTGGCTAATGAAGATTTACAAAAAAAAAAAACATCCTTTATAGTTTTCGCACAATTTTCCATAGATTTTCTTCCTGTTGGACTTAAGCAGCTAAAACTATTTTGAATTAATTTAATTTTTAATTAAATACAAAAGAAAATAAAGTGTAATAAACGATGGTATGTAATTGGCCAATTCGGAGCAATGTCCTATTTTTCATATTTCATATTATTTAAACAAATTATTTTATCCCAGTTGATTATTATGCTAAGGGCTATAATTACCACTCGGCAGTAAAATAGAAGATAGTTACTGGAACCACTAGCAAAAGGGAACGCAAAATGTTTCATTGTTACAACTTGCCTGTAATATAAAAGTTGCCTTTTTCCAAATTATGGCTACACCATAACATATACCGACTATTGTGAATGGCTAAAGAGCACAGTGGCAACGTCATATGTATTAACTTGATGAAGTAGAAAGTGTGGCAGCCTATGAAAATGTGACAACTTCAAATGACTAAGCTTAGCGATAAAAGCTATAGGTAGAATGAACTTGCGTATAAGTTATCCCACATTTTTCGGCTAAAGTAAAGCTGTAATAATGAAAAACTGTTTATTCGTCCGATAAAATCCTAACTATAACCAAAGGCAAGTTTTAATAATGGACTTAAGGTTCACAGCACTATATTCAGAAAGAATCAGACATGCTTAATGATCCAAGGAACAACGGAAAAGTCAACAATAATTTAATTTTCCACAGATACATAACGTTACGGTCCTTATAGTGCATTTGCATCTACGCCATAATCAGGATATACATTGTTTATGGCTATAAACTAGTTTGAGAAACTTATTTATCCATACAAACTATAAGCAAGTTTGGAACTAGCTTTTGAGAGAAGCTACCCTAGAAGGACTAGCACCTGTCACAAAACAGGTCACGTGATTAGCTCCCAAGGAGTAGCAACCGGTTTGAGTTCCGGTACATCATATGAAAGGGACCGTTAAGTTTTGTATAGCGTTGTCATTGGAGGGAGTCAATTGGCATAATTAAGATACAACTCAGTGACTTGTCCTGTATTAGTTTCTTTGATACTAGTTAAGTTACTGTACTTTAAACAAATATTTTTGATTTGGGAAAAATCTGAGTGACGGTATTTTGCTAACATTTTTGCTCTAGTTTTATGATATGTTCTCTTTTCGTACTATTCCCATTTACGCCAGGTTAGGACAAGTACGTTTACAACAATTGGTACAACATTTCCCGCAGGGTAGTTACAAACAACCAGTTTTTGTTAATGCAATTCTATTTTTTCTACATTTGTCTGGTAATGCTAATCATGTTTGAAAAATACATATTCCAAAATAAAATACAAAATAAGAAAAACTAGCCATTAACAAAATTAAATAGTGTTTTAACTTAAAATAAACAAAGACAAATTTTATAAAAATTGCAAACAGTGTGTTAGTGTTTTTTCTAAATACATATGCACTTTTAAATATGGAATATAAAAAACTTAACTGTCTAAAATGCTGATGTAAACGGTGTAGTTCATGAAAGTAGATTATAAGCTACTTTCATAAACTAGTTTCAAAATTACAAATGTAAATGCACTATTAGCCTAATAATCAATTTATATTCAAAAGCAAATAAGTTCGAAATAAGCACCAGCAGAGCCTGGTACAAGCCGTACCCCTGAGTCGCCCTCTACAGTCACCGTCCATCTGGACATCGACAGACTAAAATGGGCGATTAACAGCTTTGATCCATTTAAATCTCCGGGACCAGATGGCATAATTCCAGCTGATCTACAGAGAAACATGGACCTGGTTATACCATGACTTTCTGTAATATATAAAGAATGCTTAAACTACTCTTATATTCCAGCTTGCTGGAGTAGGTGTAGGGTTATCTTCATCCCTAAAGGTGGCAAGACTTCCCACACTAAACCTAACATGCCTACACCAAAGGTAAGTCTGTGGAAACTGCCCTACACTCTCTGGTCAGAAACATAGAGAAATCTCTGGAACACAAAGAGTTCACTATGGTGGCCTTTTTAGACATAGACGGTGCCTTTACCTACGTTAAACCCGATTCCATTATCTTGAATATGATAGAACTAGGGATTGATTCTAATATCTGCAGTTTCGTTAAGAACCTGCTAACAAATAGGGTCATAAACGCCTCGATTGGAAATGTTACTGAATACAGGGCAGCCAATCGGGGCACTCCACAAGGAGGGGTTCTATCACCACTCCTGTGGAATCTGACTATCAACTCTCTGCTGCTAAGTCTGGAGCGTAAGATGGTTAAGACTGTCGCAAAACTTCGACGACGTGGCGGTAGCCTGAATGGAGCGTCAATTGCGGGCTGGCCGTCAATCCAGCTAAAACTGAATTGGTGCTTTTTACTAGAAAGTACAAAGTCGAAGACTTTGTGCCTCCTAGACTCAACGGGATCACATTAACGGTCTCGGATAACGCCAAATACTTGGGCGTAATCCTAGATAGCAAACTATCTTGGAATCGAAACACCCAGTACAGAGCGGATAAGTCCCACGTGGCTATCTATACGTGTAAAAGAGCCATTGGTCGCAGCTGGGGCATAGAGCCCAGAGGGATCAACTGGATCTTTGAAGCGGTAGTTTAGCCCATTTTATTTTATGGTGTATTAGTTTGGTGGGAAGCAGTAGAGAGCGCAGAACACTTAATAAAATATTTCGGTTGGCAGCGACCCTGATAACAGGTGCGCTCAGGTCGACTCCAACGAAAGCACTCTTCACGTTGATGAACTGGCTTCCGGTGGAGGGTATGGCCAAACAGCTAGCTTTATTCTCGGCAATCAGGCTGAACGCTACATGCCCATGCTCACGAATTAATTATGGGCACTCCAGGATTCTGCGACAACATCAAGAAATTCACAGCAACATTGATTATTGCGCACCGAAACCTTACTTTGGTGGGCTATTCCTCTCACTTGTTTCCAGCAGGGAACAGTACGTCTCATACTTCAACCCTGATGGAGCGATCAAAGTCTTTACGGATGGCTCCAAAAGGGGCAACAGAACTGGCGGAGGTTTCTATGTGGAAAACTTCAACGTAAGAGTCCCATTTAGGCTACAGGACCGTTGTAGCGTCTTGCAAGCTGAAATCTCCGCTATCACTAGAGCGGCGAGATGGCTTAGGTACCATAGGATATCGGAAGATATCTATATATTTACCGACAGCAAAGCGGCCATCGCCGCTATAAATGGTGTACACACCACTTCCTTGGCGGTTGTCGAATGCCGGGTATCTCTAAACGAGATAGCGAGGCATTCGAGAGTAACACTGTGTTGGATTCCGGGACACTCAGATTGTCCCAGGAACGATATTGCGGACGGAATTGCCAGACAGGGCGTGACATTGAGCAACTCGATGATATGCTACTTCGTTGGCATCCCTCTACCACATTGTAAATCACTGATACAGCTTCAATCATTCAGGCTGGCACAATATAGGTGGGAACGCGAAGGCACCTGCCGCGTGGCTAGGTCCACGTGCCCCACTACGACCTCAGCAGGATACGAGATCTGCTCAGGCTCGGTAAAGGTCGAACGAAACTATTAGTAACAGTGCTCACAGGGCATTGTAATATTGGGACCCATGCCAGAAGGATGGGTCTAAATCATAACGACTACTGCAGGAAGTTGTAATGATGAGGAAGAGGAGGAGACTGTTCTCCATCTTCTATGTCAGTGTCCGGCTCTAGCCAGCTTAAAAACGAGAATCTTGGGCGCTAGCATATTTCCAGACTTGGAGAGTCTGGCTAATGTAGGGCTAGTCAGGCTATCCTCCTACTTAGTTCAATCGGGATGGTTTGACATGGCGGCAGGGCAGTCGTAATTTCTATGCCCTGTCTGCTCTAGGGTGTGTAATTGTATTAAAAGTTAACCAAGAAAAATTGTGCAATTCACAAGCCCCGCTTCTATAGTTTATCTTAAAATTGCATTGAAATTCCCTTTTGTCTTATTAATTGATACGAATGTTGATTGTATCTATTATATATGTTGAATTCGAAAACATAAAAAAATTTCATTGTAATGTAATGTTCATTGCGGTTTATTATAACATAAAAATTAAACAACAAAAACATTTACAGCACATTGCAATTGCCGCGATATTAGTAATTAAATTTTTACGATCCTTATGATTTTCTGAAATTTTGTTATATTGACTTCATTTTTGCTATACTTCATTGATTGCATCCAATAAATACATTTCACATTTTTCGCGAACTTGAAATTTTTCGCCTTTTTTAGTATTTTAACAGTTTTGGTGTTTTTTAATCAATTTACGGTTTGTTTCCGATTTTCGCAATGTTCACGATAAAAGCGACTTATTGCAAGTTCTCAACTTGTTGACAGTTTTCGCGGTTTTTGTAATATATTAGACTTTGCTATGATGTAGATGAAATTTTCGCGATTTTGATCGAATTTTTGGCATTCCTTAGAGTTTTAGCAAAATTTTAATCAAAATTATGGTTTGTTTAAAACTTCGCAATTTTTTGCGAAGAACGTAATTTTTCAAAAGTTTTTGTTTATTTACATTTTAAGGGAATTTATATCAATACACTTTATAATCTTTAAAATTTTAGCAAACTTTTGACGAATTTTCGCAGTTTTTCCGAGCTCTTGATATCACAGTTAAAGTTTCTATATATTATGTATATCATGCTACACTGTATACAAAGTGTATTAAAAAACGAATTTTGAAGAGTAAATACAGAAAAAAAACTTGAGCAGTAAAACAAACAAAATTATTTTTTTTATATGAAGATAATATAAAGGTGTCAAACGTGCGCTTAAATGAAATCATTTACTGTATAACTGTATAATTACATGTACTGTATAAGTATACTTACTACATGTAACGACATATTTCTATATGAGCTGTTCAAAAAATTGATTTGAATTGCTTCTTGGACCACATTTGCTGTAGACAAAGTTTTTATTACATACATATTTTGTATTTACTTTTTTAATGTCTCGTTCATTACTAATTCCTTTGATTTGATTAAAATTTTTTTGTTCATTTTTCAACTACCAGTCACTGTTGCGCATAATACTCATATATAGGAAGTGTTTATTTCAACATTAATGTACACAAGTAGTGCAATTGCATAAATCTAATTATATACTATACAATATCAACAAATATTTATTTCTTTGGATATGACTCATTGTCCATATGATGCAAGAATTAATTCCACAATTTACAATGTATGGTGTGAAAAGTACGACATAAGTTACTAACTGATCTTATGCCGCACGTCTGATATTTAGGAAAGAAACAAAAACTTTAAAGATTTTATATTTCTTCCCTTTACTAATTTAAATTTATTCGAATTTGCTTTTTAAAAAAATTTTTAATATAGTGTAAATATGCTTCAAAATGAAGAAAATATCTTCTTAGCCCAGCAAAAGCTTTAGGAATTGTCGAAATGGGAATTAGTTTTTTAGCACAAAGCAATGCACAGTGTAAGATTTAGCCAATCTAGGAAGACGAAATTAATATCTCGGTAAATAATTGAGCTAGAGCTTTGAATATCTGAACCAATATGCAACTTCCCATAAAATTTGGGATAAATTGGACCAGTGCCACACTTACTACCCATACAAGTACAAAACTTTTCGTTGGATATGATATAGTTTATATTACGTTATATGTATAATCAAATAGCTAAAACCAATAAATATATGCACTACATTTTATGAAAAAAAATAATGTGAGTCCGAACACAGGGGAGATGTGTAAACATTTAGCAATGAAACATTTCACCTTCTACCGAAACATTATTCTCATCATTCACCCGTTTCAACTTCGGCGAACCGGGCTTCATCCGCTTCTTTTTCACCCTCGTACCTTCCTCCACACCCGACAAATCGCTCAAACCGATAAGCTTCGCATCAGACTCCTCTGACTCACTCCCACCAGGCATATCACCCTTCCGCTTCCCCGCAGACATAAATAATAGTTTTATTTATCCACCAGCAAAAAATAATATACCCGTACAAAATAGTTGGAATTACCGCAGTTAAACAGCAAAATAACCAACAGTCAAAGACAAACGCAGTCAATAAACCGTCAGCCAAATATCGCACCAAGTTCAGTAACAAATTCGGTAAAACCGTAAAACCGGTTTTTTTAACCCGGGTTCAAAAACCGAGACGAACCGGGTCTGAATCCCGAAAAACTGGACACAAAATCCCCTAAATCTTAGAAGTTCCCAGAAAAATCAAAAACGGCAACGCCGAAATACTCACTCAATTCAAAAACACGGCAGGAGTTTGACCTTGAGACTTCCTTTGCCAGTGTTAGTGTATTTCTATGCAGCTGTTAAGTTTCTCTGTACTTCTTGTTGTCCGTACCCTGCAGCTAAATGTACAACTAGTTACGTTTTGGGACAGTCATATTACTAGTTGTAACGTTACTAGTGAACAAAATATTGTCATCTTACTAGTTGTAATGAGGCTAGTAACGATACTAGTCAAACAACAACGTTTTGGAACAGTCATACAAATAATTGTAATGATACTAGTAATTTAAATTATTTATTAAAAATTTACATATTTTCAGGTGTAAATACATAAAACAAAATTTTAGCTCCAAATATAATAAGTAGAAAGTGGCTCAGTGGATAGAGTACATGCCCTGAAATATGAGGACTGTGTGTTCATACCACGGTTGAGCCAAATGTTTTTTAATATTTAAAAAACTATAAAAAAAGATACTAGTAAGCGCACTAGTCTATAATAACTAGTATTTCAACTAGCATATAACTATGTACAAATGAACTAGTTGGGCTCTTATGACAACCCAATGTTAAAATCGATAGTTCGATATATGGAAAAAGGACAGTTAGGTAACTAGTCTGAATAAGAAAGCAACTAGTATATTTCTAACTACATACTAGTCATTATGTCTACAGGATATGATTACACTAATACACTCATACACAGCTCACACTGCGTTATTAGTAAGATTAACTTACTCAAAAAGATTTTTACCCCTTAGCGTATAGATGTTTACACATCAAAAATAAAAAACTATTAATAAAAAAATAATTAAAAAATATATGTATACTATTTTATGAAAATATATTTAAGAAAATTATGTAACTTTTTATGGTCGGTATAAAACGAAGACTAACTTAAAAACTTTTAAACCCTTAAAATACTTTTTCAAACAAAAATGGGTCTCATGGTGTTTTACATAAATGTCTGAACACAACTTACACATTCAACGTAAGGCTTATAAAATTTCCCATACCGAGTTCTTGTTGTGAATAAGTATGAAATTAACCCTTAAACACACTTTAAGTTTTCAAATTATTTCTGGCGTACAAGTTGAGTCTGGAGCTTGGTTGTCTTTAAAAAGAAATATTAAAATTTTAAGACCAACATTCCTAAAAGCCAAAATGCTTTGCAGTGATGCGATTTTACATTATTTACAACAGCAAAGCACTAAAGACTTTACATCACTGCAATGCGTTTTGGCGTTTAGGAAGTCGGCCATAGCTTCATATTCGAATGGAATTACTGCGTAACTACTAATGTTGTCAATTATTCGGGTTTTATAATCGGCCGAATAAAATTTCGAATATTGGAACGAATAGCGAATAAAAAATTTTATTCGAATAATAACTTTAATGCCTTGAATTAAGAAACTTATCTTTACATATTTTGTCATTGGCCCCATATTATTCTTGTCAGATACGAGGGCGGATCAATAATTCCGTGACTTTTCGAACTTCCCTCGTAGTTGTATGAAATGCAACACTGTTCCCATCAAGTACCACCTGTTAATAGACTACTGTCAAATTTTGAGCAAGTGTCGTCATTTACTTTGCGTTTATCATCTGTTCAAAACATACAACCTCGTGTATTTTTCTAATAATGGAAAAAAGTGAATTTCGAGTGCTCATTAAACATTATTTTTTGCGAAAAAAAAAACCGTCAATCAAACCAAGGAATACCTCAATAAATACTATGGGGACTCCTCTGCACCATCGATTTCAATGGTAAAAAAGTGGTTTACTGACTTTCGTTGTAGTCGCACAAGTACAAATGACGCTGAACGTTCTGGACGGCCAATTGAGGTCAGTACACCCGAAAATGTCAAAAGAGTCCACGATATGGTGTTGCCTGATCGAAGAGTAAAAGTGCGTGAGATTCCTGATTTCATAGGGATTTCATATGGCAGCGTGGTTTCGATTTTAAGTAAGCAGCTGGGGTTACGAAAGTTGTCTGCAAGATGGGGGCCGCGTTTGCTCTCAATTTCCCATAAACGTAAACGTAAAACGTGTGCAGTCTCCATGGCAAAACTCTATGTATTGGGCCACGAATTGCTACCTCATCCGCCATATGCTTATTTTAAGGACCTCGAAAAATCCTATTTTTTGGAAGGGATACAAAAACTGGAGAAACGTTGGACTAAGTGTATTGAGTTAAAAGGAGATTATGTTGAAAAATAAATTTTTGTTTTGCAAAAAAAACTGTGTTTCATTCAAAAAGTCACGGACTTATTGATCCGCCCTTGTATGTTTCGATCTTTATTGAAACTATCAATTGGTATATTGTGTAGTTTGCGCAAATGATACAAGAGTGGAGAAGTGTTGTTGATCCGTGAAAATAGTTTGGTTTTTGAAAATAATTTGGTTTTCTCATTGTCTGTCCTCAAAATACTTCCATGCTGTAATTCAAAACGAAATTTTTGACGGCAGTAAGTAATTTGTAATTTGTTTACTTAACACATCCCATTGATAACACATTAATAAAATAATTAATTTAAACGCTATTTTACATTCATAAATTTAAACCAATTTTTGAAAAGAAGTTAGAAAAAGTTATTCGAAAAACTTTCCGAACAATTTTTTATTCCAAATTTAAAAATTTTGTTCGTTTGAATAAATACTAGGGTATTCATTTTAATCGACTTTTCAATTGTTCGATTAATCAATTAATCGAAATTGAAGTTTTTAAATTACTCGAGCAATCGAGTAAAGCTTTTATTTCGCTCGAGTTATTCCAGTAAGCTTTACTGCTAAAAATTATTCGAGTTAATCGGAAAATGTTTGAATTTAATCGGTTTTTTGTACAATTTTGTGGACAAAAATAAAACAACAATTTTTTTCGCGTTTTTATATATTTTAATAGTAAAAAGAAAACAACATTTCTACATAAAGTAGATCATAAACTGATCCTATAAAATAGTTTTTTTGCGCTATTCAAATGCCGCGCTTTGATAAAATTTTGCGCCAGGAAATATTTAATACCATTCCGACCTGTCCTGTATTCACTTTGGAAATATTTGCCCAAAAGAACGTAACCACTACATTGCTCAGAGTTAGTTTGATTTAAATTGTTTTTTATATCACAAAATAAATATATGCTGCAAAAAGCTATTTTTATGTTATTTTTAATAAATGCGAACCCATATAAAAAAATATATTGTAATTAAAGGAAATACAATTTTAACTTGTCTGTTGGCTACGTTTTTTTTCGACAAATATTTGCCAAGTGTGAGCGTACCTTAAAGCTTTTATAATTCCGAACATTAGATTCGATATTTTACGAATCATCTCGTTAACTAGTTGGTCTCGAAATATCTTCTTTATTTCAAATAATTTTTGTTTGATGTTTATATTTCCGAGTTTTTTTAAAAGACATTTGAAGTTGGTTTCTTTCTCCCTATTATTGTTACTACATTATTTACTTAATTTTTTGATCATGCGCACTATTAGTATGAAATAACGTTCGAATTGAATGGTAAAGTTCATATGAATTAAAAAATGTTTCCACAATTTCTTAAGAAATCTACAAAAAGTGATTAAAAAAAATAAAATTTGCATAAACTTTTTTAATCGAGTTATTCGATTAGTCGACTTAAATTACTCGAACAAATTTTTACTCGAAATTTTAATTTTTTGTTTGATCGAACATTATTTGACTTTAATTATTCGATTAATCGAGCAAACATTATTCAAGTGAATACCCTAATAAATACTGTTCGAATATACGAATAATTGTTATTCAAATGACAGCACTAGTAACCACCCTGTAGTCAATTTACTTTGTACTTCACCTTTTTCTCCGCCTTGTTATGTAAATGCAGACGTTTTAAAGCATGTTAAGTCTTTGATATAAAAGCTACTTTATTAACACTTTTCATCAAATCTTCAGTTTGAAGAAAACTGTTTTTTCAATATGTATTTGTTTGTGGAAATTTATTATTCAGGCTTTAGTTCGTTCAATTTAATTTTACAGTTAAATTATTTTTACTGAGAATCGATTTTTCAAAGAATCTAATAATTGAAAAAGCCAAAGACCAATTCTTGATTTTGTATAATTAAGTTGAACGAACTAAAGCCTGAAAAATACAATTTTCTATAGATTAAAATCCATACAGTTCTTCTCAATACATAATTGCATACATATATTATATATTTTTATTTCCTTTATTTTCAGGTAAGTGCAGAATAATTGAATTCGGATCTATAAAACGATTAGATGTTATCCTTTAAGTAAGTTTAATTTTCTAAAAGGTTTAATTTAACTTTGCTTCGTAAATGGCTAATTTCAAACTTTGCAACTTTGCATTGCGCATACATGGAGCTCTCGTATAAATACAATTTTTTGATGAGAAAAGTGGGCATAACCATGTCCATACAAAGTAAATATTGACTTTTAGCTATTTTCAATTAACCTGTTCTTATGCAACTTACTACCAGACTAGGGCAATTTCAATTACATTTATTTCAATTACAATTACATGTAATTTTAATTGAAATTTTTGAATTACAATTACAAAAATTTTATTTTAATTGACAAAATTTTAGTTACAATTTCGAAATATAATTGTTTCAATGTTTTGTCTGTGCATGTGTGTTGTAATGCCTTACCTGCCGGAAATGTCGATAGTAAAATTGTACTGATTCACTATTAACTTTGTCAACAGTACTACTGACTAATTATATACAGAACAAATATGTAAAGATAATATAGCCTTCTGATGAAATTTATTAAAAAAAACAGAAAAATAAAAAATATAGACATATACAAAAAATAATTTTTCAGTGTCTATGAAAGCTATTACACTGTGCTTGAATTTGCAGCTTTTTTTGTAACAAACGGGGCACCATAGTCTGTGTCCATACGATTCAACTTTTGCTGCGCAACTTTTGAGCTTATGGGAGAGAGAAGTGTGAAGATTGGGAAGGTGCTAGCCGTTTTTGAAAGTTAACTCTCTTTTTCGCGATATTCACGAATTAAAATGTTCATATTATATTACCATAAAAAGGATTTTGTTATACTTTTGGCAGGATTTTCAGATTCTAATTTAGCTAGTTTCTGTAAATATGAACAGTATTAAGATATTCTGTGACTTTTTTTGAAAAAAAAAATATATTTTAGTTTTGTAACGTACTTTTCCCAAATTAATATTTTAATTTTTCAGTAAAATATTAAAGTTTTTAAAATACATACATCGAAATTGATTATGTAGGGTTATTAGCTAGTTACTATACGCATTTCCTTTACCCAAAAATCTCATAGAAAAACTAAAGATATTATGTTA
Source organism: Panzeria rudis (assembly GCA_956483635.1). NCBI lineage: Eukaryota > Metazoa > Arthropoda > Insecta > Diptera > Tachinidae > Panzeria > Panzeria rudis. The sequence continues at coordinate 78,589,240 of OY101449.1, forward strand.
AACTTTTAATCATACGAATAAGACGTTTACAATATCTAAGTTAAAACATGATAAGTTCTACATATATAACATGGGAAGAAGTTTTTTTAACTACTTCTGCATAACTCTGTCATATATGGACCAAATTTGAAAAATGTGTATATTGAATGGCGTACAAGATTTGGCTTTTTGTATTGAAGTCGTTTTTTGCCAGAATTATTTAAGTAAAAAAAATTAAGAGCAAAAATAAAAGCTCAAATAATGGGTCGATTATATGGCAACCGAACTTCAGTTGGGTTGCCAGTTGCCAAAAACAGCTTTACGGATGGCAATCGGCAACTGAGAATTGTTAATTTCAGTTGCTATTTATTGATTTTCTGTCAACCACAAATTTCCAATTGCCAGCTGGCAACGCAACTGAAGTTCGGTTGCTACCCATAATCGACACATAAGTTAAATACCTCGGTATAAAATAAAACCGCTTAACGTAAAAGATTTTTTTTAATTTTATATTTATTGCTTATAACTTTTTTGGCAAATCTAATTCTCAATTAATTTGTTAGATTTTCAATAAAAACAATTATCATTTGTTGACGAGACAGGATAAGACTTACATTTCAAACGGCGATTGCTGTAGGAAAAGTGAAACTCGAAAACATCGAACGTAACGGCAATGATTTAATGCATTTTTTCTTTTCCATCAGATTTTATTAAATGGAAAAACTGAATGAAAAATAAGTAAATACAAATTCTTTGGAATTCTTAAAACATTGCTGCTAGAAGAAGTATCTTAAAATACGAGAATAACTTAAAATAACAATAAAAAGTTTATTTTATTAAACTGCTACGTGAAAAATATTTTGAATGTCATATTGCATTTGAACTAGGGATGTAACGATACGCCGTTTTGCCGATCTGATACCGATTCCGATACTTAAAAAATAAATATCGCCAATACCGATTCCGATACCGATACGAATATTGAAATTGAGTTCAAGTTTAGATTAACAAAACTCAAGAAGGGCAATTTTTTATTATGCAAAATTACAGTGTAAGAGATTATTAATATTTAAAATAGATATTAACACAGTATATTAAATTGGAAGTATTTTTTAAGGAGCTACATTTTCTTTGCTTCAAAAAATCTATATTAAAAATTTGCAGATAACACAGTGCAACAGTCCAAAACACACGGACTTGACAGTATAGATTCGATTGTACCACCACGGGGTAGTAAAACCCTATACTTAGCTTGACGAATTTGGGGACCAATTTCGTTTTATGGACCTCCAAAATTTTGGAAAATCAGCGGGCCCTCAAAAAAAGGTTTCATCAACTTTTGGCCAACAGAAAATTCAAACTTGGTGATACCATTTTATTACCATTTTATGCCAAAAAATAATTTTTTTCGTGCACTTTTTTTTGAAAAATTAAGGAAACAATTTTTTTTCACTTTTTCCAGAATAACTTACAGGGGCTCGTAATTTTTTATTAACAATATTCGGCAAAATTGTAGCTACGGTAAATCTGAACAACTTTTGTGAACATGTCACTACAATCTGAATGTATCTGGGCACCATAAACAGCTCAGAAAAACTAATTTCTACATTAAAAGTTTTCGTTTTTTACAAGTTAAGCTATATTTTTATTGCATTTTTTTGCTTTCTTTGTTATTGTTCCACTTCTTAAGTTGCTGATTTTAGTATTTACTATTTTTTATTGTTTGTTGTTGTTTTGCCAAATAATGGTAATGAAAAATTTGAAGTCCCCATAAGTTATACTGAAAAAAGTGAATAAAATAATTTTTTTAATTTTTTTTTTCAAAAAAAGTACAGGAACATATTATTTTTCTGGGCACAAAATGTTAGTGAAACACAACATAGAATTATGAACTTGAATATACTATTTAAAAAAAAAATTTTTTACCATAAAAAATAGTGAAAAACTAAAATTTTTAAGGTGTGTGAGCTATTAGAGTGCCTAGATACGTGCAGATTGTATTGATGTGTTCACAAAAGTTGCTCAGCTTTACCGTAACTATAAGTTTGCCAAATATTGTTAGTTAAAAATTACAAGTCCCTGTAAGTTATTCTGAAAAAAGTGAAAAAAAACATTTTTTTTCTTAACTTTGTCAACAAAAAGTTCACGAAAAAAATTTTTTGCCATGAAATGTTAAAAAAAGTATGTTAAACAGACTCTTAGCTACATTACTGCTATATATAGTTAAGCGGTATTATAAAGTTTGAATTAGCTGTTGGCCAAATACTGATGACACCGTTTTTTTAGGCCCCACTGATTTTCGGAAACCTTGGAGTCCATAAAAAAAAATTGGTCACCAAATTCGCCAAACTGAGTAAAGGGTTTTACTACCCCATTGTAGGACAATCGAACCTGTACTGTCCAGTTCTTGTGTTTTTCCAAAAGTCTCTATTTGTCGCATAGTGTAATTAGTAGAAAAGCAATAAAAAATTGTAGTTCCTTTATAATTTTAAAAAATACTCGCATAAAAAAAATTGTGAAATGGGTAATTTTTTATCCTTTTTTCTTGAGGAAAAATCATTATAGCACCGAAAAAAAAAATAATTGTCCGAGCATCGCTTCCAATTTGGTGATTGGTAATCGAAAAACAGAACTTCTTGCAATGGCAAGGATATGTAAAACTAATTAGAAATGATCCAAATTTGCAATACTTCCGGATAGCGAATTCTACATTTTCATGACTTCTTTGGAGTGTCTTTTTTTGCTGGAATAAGATTTAAAAAACAACAAATTGAATTTGAATTTATGGTAAAATTAACAAAAAATAAATATTTTTTTTACAAAATAATAGTATAATAATTATATTATTAATTTTTGAAATTGATATTAATAAGATTTAAAAAATAACGAAATGAGTTTAGTTCATGGTAAAATTAACAAAAAATAAATAATTTGTCAGAAAAAAACTCTGAAAAAATTTTTAAAAGTATCGTCGTATCGACAGTAAAATATCGCCGATACCGATGTATCGGAAAATCTGAAGTATCGCCGATATATCGGTATCGGTATTCGTTACATCCCTAATTTAAACTTGTGACACGTCCCAGATATGTTTCATCATAAAGATTAATTACAAAGAGGACGGATTGCAATTAGTATGCTCTTTTCCTCACTTTAAGTTTTATTGTGACTCTAATAATGATAATACAAAGATCTCATACTTGCTAAAATTCCAAAAAAAAACTATTTAATGGGTGATTTTCATTCTAAATGTACATTTTGTGTTTTTTTTACCACTGTAACTAAATGAAATATGAGAAGGTGGGACTCATCTTAAAGTTTTCGCCTCATTCAATAGATCCTGAAATAAAATTATATTTTTCGATTTTTTAACAGTTTTGTGTATTGAGCATTACATTTGCTTTCACGATTGTTGCGAAAAAAAATACCACACAAAAAATGAGTACAAGGTTTGAAAGCACTATACATTTTATATAAAAAAAAAAATTATAATAATCAAGTTATGAGCTTAGTCGAGCTGTATGGGTTTATATCCAAAGAAATTTAATTATTTTTGGCTAGAGATCGGTTTTAATTTAATTTTTAAATTAAATTATATGTTTATTTAGAGATAAATGTTAAGCATGTAGACAAAGAAAATTTTGACTGCGGGGAGGGTTGAACTGACGTTTCGATAGCTCCCGCTAATCTCATCTGAGTTCTTTACCGCTTAGACCACTCGACCAAAGCCGGTGGTTTGCAGTCAAGAGTTGAATATCGTCTACTTTTAATCAATTCATACTATCTGTCAATCTTAGAGCTGTATTTCATTTGATAGTTATTGATATTCACTTTTTTATTTTATCAAAAGAGATATTGTGCATTATATTAAAAAATGCTTTATATTTTTTTCTTATGCCATCCAAAAAATTTGTTACAATAGGCTGGGAAGTAAGTTGTATGACAAAAGTAGTATAAAATGAAATTTTCGACGGTTTTTGTTCGGTTTATGTACGCCATATGCTTCTCCGCACATACAAAGCTAAGAAAAACTGTCTCTTGACGAAATTTGCATGAAATATATATCCGTATAAATTTAGACACGATATTTCACTTTTACATATTCAAATCAAACGAAAACTCAGACACCTTAAAAGAATGCTGTACAAACATTTATACATTCAAAACCTAGAAATTTGTAAAGCATTGCAATTAAAGTGAAGGTTATAAACTAATGGAAAAGCCAGATCATAGACCAAGAGACCAGGTAATATTATTTTTCCCTGAAGATTATAAAATTATTTTCAGAACAACATAATAGTCTGTTGTGGTCAGAATAAATACTAATCGTCGTTAGTGCAAGTTCGGATGGCGCCATCAGCCATGAAATATTCAGATTAGATAACAATTCTTGTTGCGGCAATTTTCAATCTTCATATAAAAAATTCACACTAAAAATAATGTAATTTTCAATATGGATTTGATAATTGCCGACAATAAAAATTACTACGTCGAGCCGTAGAGTAATATATCTCGCAACAGTTTTTGGACTCTAAAGTGCTAATTAATACTAGCGTACATGAATTGATACCCGAAGATGTAGTCATGGTTCTAAGAAAAATCAGAAGAACTAACTAGCGTTGTGTTAAAAGTAATTAGTTATGTTAATTGCCTTTTATAAAAAAGGTGATTAGCATCCGCTGAGCCGATAAAATCGGCTTCCAAATATGCCGTTGGATTCGGCGGCGGCTCACTTATGGATATTAAGTGGCGGCGCGACTTGCCGCCAGCCGCGCCGACACGACTTGCTACTTTGGACTGTGTGTATAAATGTGTGACAGAATTGCTAATTATAAAATGTACAAACTGAACTACACACTAGTATATATAACGCTAATTGGAAAAAATAAAATAATGTCCTTGTTGATACCGTATAGCATAACAAACTCATGGAAGCATGCATTCATGTTTAAAATGTGACGCAAATCAAACGCATACTTGTGCCGACATCTCATTTGAACATGTGTCAAGCCACACTTGCAAAATACCCGTCAACAGCAGCAAGTGGCTGTGTTTCTGAAACTCATATGTTTAATTGATTATAATTATAATCACAAGTATAATGGATGTGTTATTAGCGAATGATGGGTACTTAGAGTAGGATAATGAGACAGGGAAATTTAATTAGTCATTTTTAGTTCTTACTTATAGTTATTGAGCATCTGCAAGTTATCTTTCAAAAAAAATCCCGTTTTCCATGTGTGGTTTTTCTCGAAAAATTACTTAAAATTGAGAAATTTACGCAATTTTATAATTTTTAGCAAACAGTCAAGTTCCAAATAAAAACTACAAGTTTCCCATTAACACACGGTATTTTTTTCTATTGAGTAATCTCCTTACGATTGTCAAGATATTTTGATTGTCAAGATATTTTAGGTGCTGTCAAGTTACAAGCTCAAATGTAATTTTTCAAGCTGAAATGATATTTTTGACCGATAAAAAGAAATAATTAAAAAAAATTTATGAAATAATATTTCATAAATTTTTAGTCAAGTGCACAATTACCAAAACTGCTTACAACTTAAAACAATGTTGTTCTCGGTCATCAGTCATAAATTATTCAAATATATTTTTATTGACAGTACTCATTATTGTTTGCGAGAGCAATATGTAGCTCTTGTTGTTTCTACATCTATTTTCCATGATCTCTTACAACTAGACTTAGAGTTCAAAAAAAAGCCAGCCAATGTAGTAAATGGACAGGCGTGGATACAGCGGGAAGAAAATGGGATATTTCCACTCCAAAACGAAAAAATATCCCTCATTTCTATTGAGTTTCTAAAAGAAATTTTCCCCCGCCAAAAGCTCAAGCTGGATCCACTTCTGTAAATGTTAAAGTAAGAAAATAAAAAACACGATTGATTATCGAGCTCAGTTTTGACTTTCATATTATTTTAAATTTCTATTGAGATTTTTGGGTAGAACTTCCCTAATGATCTGCATTAGCCCCAGGGAAATGAGCAGAGGAACTTGCTAATAATCCCTCATACCGCAGGGTGATTATCCTGCGGTAAATGTTGCACCAACCGTTTTGAACGTACTTGTCCTATGACTGGTGAAAATTGGAATGGTACAAAATATTCCTTAGTCGTGGCCGGTGAAGAGCCACCATATCACAAATCTAGATCAAAAATGTTGGCAAAATACGCCCACTGTACAAGCAGATGGTTTCGAAACCAAAAATATTTGTTTAAAGTGGAACCTATCACTGAGTGTGTCAATTATATCGATTGACCTCATCCAATCACAACGCAATGTAAAAGATACCCATACCTTTCATATAAAGTTCCGGTACTCGAATCGGCTGCTAGTCCTTGGGAACCAGTCACGCGACCTGTCTTTTGATAGGTTCTTATATTATAGGTTTTTATATTATTTGTGTTATGTTTGTAATATTTTTTATTTACACTGTTAAGTAAACTTCATATTACATAAATATTTTAGTGTGTCAAGTTCTCTTTTGAAAATCAAGCTGATTTTAGTCGAATGTCCAGCTAAAGTACTATTTGAATCTGGCAGCCCTAACGTGATGGTATAAAGAATTTTTTTACTTTACGACAATATAGCTTTGGGTGAATTCGTAAATGCAATAAATTTTTGGAACCGGTATGCAAACTATTCCAACACTGATCAATCTGCCACACCACGGTCAATTCTTTGCATAGAGAGACTTTTGACGACGAACGTATTGGCAAATGATGGTTACAATTACTGTTAAAATCAGATGCTTAATAAAAAAGTGACAACCAAAAAAGTCGAGGCAAAAAACTTTAAATTTCGAAGTGAAATATCTCTGAAACTATAAAAGATTCAAAAATATTTGTTAATACATTTTTTCTTTATTTTGCCTTGCAAAATATAACGAGTTTAAAATTTTACACATCGGTTAATATTTACGAAAGTTACAAGCCGCACAATGTTTTTCACAGCCGACTTAGCACAGTTTCACTCCTCGTAGCTCCGTCCCTGGTACATCTAAAGACTGCGAGATATTTTATATTAAAATACATATTTTAAAACCATTTTAAATAAGCAAATATTAAAATTGGTTTACCCTATTTAAACCTATTTTAAAATGACATTTCATTTATTTTAATTTTGAAAATTATTATAAAAAGAAGTTAATACATTTTATAGTTGATTTTATAAATAATGGACACGCTATACTTCATTATATTATTTTTAGTATGTTTCACAATCTTACAAAATATTTGCAATTGTACAAAAATAACTAGTGATGATTAGATATCAAACCAAATACAAAAGACCGGTTATCTAAGTACTCTTTTAATCTTTGACAAAATCATCATCAAAAATACACTTACATAATTGCTCAATTCACAACCTGTTGTAAGTGTTGTATATCGTAAAAATATTGTTGGTAATTTCCTCACAAACATGATTCTAAACAAATGTTTATATGGAAATTACCAACAACATTTATACGATCTACAACACATACAACAGGTTGTGAATTGGCCAAATATTTTATGTGGACTATTTTTCTTTTTAACCCGTGAACAAAAATGAGGGGTGTTATAAGTTTGTGTATTTGTGTCTGTACACGACATTGCACAGACCAAACGGCTGGGCCGATTTTGGTTTCGTTTATTCTCTTTGATAGGTACGGTGACCATATTTTTAAACAACAAAAAAAGGACATTTAGGAGTAATAAATACCCAGCAAAAACTACCGCTTCGGCCGAAGCAGGTTTGTAAGCGAGAGAAGTTGGTTGTTGTTGTGTCTCCTGCTTCGAAAAGCGCTTCGAAGATGCATAATTGTTGTTCGCGATGTCCCACTTTGGAGCTCTTGTTTTTTTATATAAAACAGCGCGTCTTTTAAAGCATCAAAAATTCTCTAAAATCATGTCTCTTGGTATTATTGCCTCATCCAATTGTAGCATCGTTAAACTACAGACAAAACAAATCGTGTTTTATTATAAATCTCTCTCTATCTCTCTTTCATATAATGGGTGTGAAATGTAGAAGGAAAGCATACTTGAAATCTGTTAGTGTTTATTTGACAATTGCGACAATTCTCTAGAACAATCCTGCCTAAAAATATTTTGCTACTGTATTACTCAGAGAATTTTGAAGTACACAATAAAGTAAATGCAAAGATTTTCCTTAACATTTTATCACAAGAAAAATGTATAATATTGCAGTTCACACTGAATTTGATATTTTTTTACTTGTTAAAATGGAAACATTTTCAATACGTTTTGTGGCAATCCCTTTAGTTTTTTCAAAAATATCTTTTTAATTCTAAAAAAGCACATTCTTTTCCATCATTTATTTTACACACTTTAAGGTAAGACCGCACTTGGCGACGCGACACTGCAGCGGAACTGCGCGACATTTTTAGTATATCGCACTGGAACTGCAGCAACGCGACACTTTGCAAAATTGTTATATTACTTATGTTTAAACTTTCAAACAAGATGGATGTACATAAGTGAAATTGATGCGTTAATAGTTTCATTTTTACACGACGAAGAACAAAAATTTGGACAAGAGTGGATCAGAAAAAGGCAAAAATTATGATGATGTTTTGTATAAATTCAAGATAATTGTGTTTCCCAATAGAAATACAAAACTCACCTTTTTGTTAATATCTCCTAAATAATTTTTTCCTTATTGTAAATATTCATGTAATTTTTATTTGTTAGGTCATATAATTCCGCATATTCACTTACTAAAATATTTAATTTTTCTTCGTCAAAAGGCATTTTCGCAAAATTACTTAAATTGAATACTGAAATATATTGTAACATGTCGCTGGCTATATCGCACTACGCGGCAACTTACCTACGCGACGCGACACGACGCGACATTTTTGCCTAGTTGCTTAACTTTGTCGCGTAGTGTCGCGCCGCGTAGTTCAGTTGCCGCTTAGTGCAATATGCTCCATAAGAATTAATGCAAATAATATTTTGTCGTGCTGTGTCGCGCCGCGTCGCGTCGCCCAGTGCTGTCTTACCTTTATGTGGCAAAATACCAACACAGCTGCTATGCATGTACATTCGTCGGTCTAACGACTAAAAAAGAGTATAAAACGAAATGAGGTATGCATTCTAAAGAATTGTTTGGTGAAATGGGCACATTTGCTCTAGAACAGCGTTGCCCAAGCCCTATGCGCTTGGTGCTCATTTGTTTTTGTAAAAGCACTTAGCTATATGCTGTGTGTTCTAGTACACACATACAGCACTCCACACTAGCAATACGAAATACACAAACAACTTTGTCTTATTAGTTTTTTTGTTGTTCTTCACTGTATACACGCAAGTGCAAAGCAACAACAAATAAATATATGAAATATATTTTTTTCTTTGTATGTATTCTTTGTATGTATTGGTTTTTACATTAGGAAATATTGAATAAAAATTAGTTTTTCTTTAAATATATTGGTGTTTCCTCTTCCATAAGGAACTTTTGTGCACCCCCGCTCTAGAACCTATTTTGTTGAAAGCTACAATGCTACTGAATATTATTTTGTTTATTTTGGATTTTGTGTTGAATAAATGTAAAATGCTGACTAACTTTGTAATATAAACATTATAAAAACTGATAGATTTCTGCCTTCTTTTTGAGCATTCTCGGAAACATTTTGAGCTTCGAAACATGGCATTTGGAAGAGATGAATGTTTTTTACTGCTTCCAGAAACGTGATATTTTTTGCTGGGTATTTTAAGTAGTATTAGGTTTATTTGATATATTATATATAATTCAAACTGTGTAATATTAGTGAGTAGTACAAGTAGTAACATATAATGTGTGTGAAGTTAAATTTTAAAATTTGAAACCCTAGACAAAAACCATCGAATTTAACAGAGGTCTGTTAACAGTTTAACATGACTCTGTTAAACATTTAAAATTTTGTTTTTTTCATTTAAAATTGAATAATTACTAAATTGTTAAACAAATTGCACCAGCAAATAATTAAATATCTTATTTACGTCATACTTTGTACATAGATATGGCTTTGGCATATAAATACATAAAAATAAGCGGATTTTAGATTGCTTGAAAAAAAATTAATATATAAAAGACTTTAGTCCTTTTCTGGAAAATGGTAGGAGATGGGGTAAATTTTTTTCACGGAGGGGACTCCTAGTAGCGTCTAGATAATTGTCCGATGGTCAAATATTTTAACATTCTGTTTTTTAGAAATTATAGGCCGATTTCAAAAAAACCATATTAGAAATCTGAAAAAGGACTATAGTCCTTTTCTCGAAAATGGAAGGAGATGGGGTAAAATTTTTTTACGGAGGGGACTCCTAGTAGCGTCTAGATAATTGTCCGATGGTCAAATATTTTAACATTCTGTTTTTTTAGAAATTATAGGCCGATTTAAAAAAAACCATATTAGAAATCTGAAAAAGGACTATAGTCCTTTTCTCGAAAATGGAAGGAGATGGGGTAAATTTTTTTTACGGAGGGGACTCCTAGTAGCGTCTAGATAACTGTCCGATGGTCAGATATTTTAACATTCTGTTTTTTTGAGAAATTATAGGCCGATTTCAAAAAAACCATATTTGAAATCTGAAAAAGGACTTTAGTCCTTTTCTCGAAAATGGTAGGAGATGGGGTAAATTTTTTTCACGGAGGGCACTCCTAGTAGCGTCTAGATAATTATCCGATGGTCAAATATTTTAACATTATGTTTTTTTTAGAAATTATAGGCCGATTTCAAAAAAACCATATTAGAAATCTGAAAAAGGACTATAGTCCTTTTCTCGAAAATGGAAGGAGATGGGGTAAATTTTTTTTACGGAGGGGACTCCTAGAAGCATCTAGATAATTGTCCGATGGTCAGATATTTTAACATTCTGTTTTTTTAGAAATTATAGGCCGATTTCAAAAAAACCATATTTGAAATCTGAAAAAGGACTTTAGTCCTTTTCTCGAAAATGGTAGGAGATGGGGTAAATTTTTTTCACGGAGGGGACTCCTAGTAGCGTCTAGATAATTGTCCAATGGTCAAATATTTTAACATTCTGTTTTTTTAGAAATTATAGGCCGATTTCAAAAAAACCATATTAGAAATCTGAAAAAGGACTATAGTCCTTTTCTCAAAAATGGAAGGAGATGGGGTAAATTCTTTTTACGGAGGGGACTCCTAGTAGCGTCTATATAATTGTCCGATGGTCAGCTATTTTAACATTCTGTTTTTTTTAGAAACTATAGGCCGATTTCAAAAAAACCATATTTGAAATCTGAAAAAGGACTTTAGTCCTTTTCTCGAAAATGGTAGGAGATGGGGTAAATTTTTTTCACGGAGGGGACTCCTAGTAGCGTCTAGATAATTGTCCGATAGTCAAATATTTTAACATTCTGTTTTTTTAGAAATTATAGGCCGATTTCAAAAAAACCATATTAGAAATCTGAAAAAGGACTATAGTCCTTTTCTCGAAAATGGAAGGAGATGGGGTAAATTTTTTTTACGGAGGGGACTCCTAGTAGCGTCTAGATAATTGTCCGATGGTCAGATATTTTAACATTCTGTTTTTTTAGAAATTATAGGCCGATTTCAAAAAAACCATATTTGAAATCTAAAAAAGGACTTTAGTCCTTTTCTCGAAAATGGTAGGAGATGGGGTAAATTTTTTTTACGGAGGGGACTCCGAGTAGCGTCTAGATAATTGTCCGATGGTCAAATATTTTAACATTCTGTTTTTTAGAAATTATAGGCCGATTTCAAAAAAACCATATTAGAAATCTGAAAAAGGACTATAGTCCTTTTCTCGAAAATGGAAGGAGATGGGGTAAATTTTTTTTACGGAGGGGACTCCTAGTAGCGTCTAGATAATTGTCCGATGGTCAGATATTTTAACATTCTGTGTTTTTAGAAATTATAGGCCGATTTCAAAAAAACCATATCAGAAATCTGAAAAAGGACTATAACTTCTAAAAAACAGAATGTTAAAATATCTGACCATCGGACAATTATCTAGACGCTACTAGGAGTCCCCTCCGTAAAAAAAATTTACCCCATCTCCTTCCATTTTCGAGAAAAGGACTATAGTCCTTTTTCAGATTTCTAATATGGTTTTTTTGAAATCGGCCTATAGTTTCTAAAAAAACAGAATGTTAAAATATCTGACCATCGGACAATTATCTAGACGCTACTAGGAGTCCCCTCCGTGAAAAAAATTTACCCCATCTACCATTTTCGAGAAAAGGACTAAAGTCCTTTTTCAGATTTCAAATATGGTTTTTTTGAAATCGCCCTATAATTTCTAAAAAAACAGAATGTTAAAATATCTGACCATCGGACAATTATCTAAACGCTACTAGGAGTCCCCTCCGTAAAAAAAATTTACCCCATCTCCTACCATTTTCGAGAAAAGGACTAAAGTCTTTTATATATTAATTTTTTTTCAAGCGATCTAAAATCCGCTTATTTTTATGTATTTATTTGCCAAAGCCATATCTAGGTACAAAGTATGACGTAAATAAGATATTTAATTATTTGCTGGTGCAATTTGTTTAGCAATTTAGTAATTATTCAATTTTAAATGAAAAAAAACAAAATTTTAAATGTTTAACAGAGTCATGTTAAACTGTTAACATACCTCTGTTAAATTCGATGGTTTTTGTCTAGGGTTTCAAATTTTAAAATTTAACTTCACACACATTAACATATGTACTTATATTTTAGAGTTAAAAAAATTAGTGATAAAAAAAGGACAATTCAATTTAAAAGAGGACAATTAAATTTTAAAAAGGACAATTCAATTAAAAAAAGGACACTTATTGAAAAAAATTATAAAGGACATTGTGTCAAAAAAAGGACTGTCCTCTTAAAAATAGGGCGAATGGTCACCGTATTGATAGGTGACATGATCGAGTGTTGCTAGTTGTGTTTGAAGAAAATTGGTCCATCCGTTTGGGAGTTATCACCTCTTTTCTAGCTGTATCCTTTTGAAGCTGTGTCTGCGGTACCGCAGCTCCCAATCGGCTAGACTGATTTTTAGTTTAGTTTGAAAGGTGATTTCATCTAAAATCTTCTAGCCAAGGCGGATTCATACCAGCTGGTAGAACTAGGGCAACAATTACAGCAAGAACGTGCATTTTTGTTTGTGTAAATCGCCAAGAAATGTCAAAAAACACAAAGAAGAAAAGCAAAAACATAAAAAAGAAAAGCGAGAAAACACACACAAAGTAAGAAAAAACACTCACACAAAGTAAGAAGAATACACCGACAATGTTTTTGACATTTTTTGGCTAAAATATGAGTAGAACAAAAAATAATCAGCAGTAATCAAGATACACTGTTTATCCGTCCGACAAAATCCTGGCTTTAACTACTGCCAAGTTGTAATAATGGCCTTTAAAGGCAGGATTTTGTCGGACGGATAAACAGCTTATCTTTATTACAACCTTACTTTAACTGAAAGTGAGCGATAAGTTAAAGGTGTTTTTCGTCTCTAATGGAAATGTTTAAATTTTGAGTTATACAAGTGCGATATGTATGTATATAAAACTTTTATAGGCAGCATTGTGAACTATTTATAATCAAATAGCGCTGTCCACCTCCTTAAAAAGCGCTAGATTAAATACAAATGAAAAAAGACTGTAACAAACATGTATATATTTATTTCGTTTACAGGACAGAAAATGCATGTTAGAAAGTTAGTATCGAATTATTTACTTTAGGAAACGATTATAGCACTGTAATCATTGATACTTATTCAAAATATTCCATTTTGTTTTGTTATAGTGATTAAACAACATTTATTACTAAATTAATCTTGCATGTACTTTTGGAATCAAGCAATAATTTTTCTCGGATTAGGAGAAATGGTATGATGACTTTAATTTAATGCAATTTTTATGAAGTTTCCATATAAGTTTGAATCGAAGGAAGGAATTCTTTCTTTCTTACAGCTACATTTGAAACAAGAACAAAGTTTTAGAACTTGTTTTTGTTTCAAATGAAATTGTAAGAATGAAAAATTTCCTTCGACATCGTTAAACAGGGTATTAGTACTTAAACAGACGATGAAATGCGTAGCAACTTTAAAAGAGAACTTAAACAATTTCATCGTCTACAATTTGGTCGTACAGTCAGTCAAGCAAACTTTTGTAATATTAAAAAAACATATATGTCAAAGAAGTCCATATATATGAAATAACGTGTAGTTTTAATATCGCGTTTTCCCGGGAAAATCCCGAAAATTTACCGGGCATATTAGGCAGACTTTTCCCGGAAATTCTTGATTCCCAAACCCTAAGTCATATACATAGATTAGCTAACAACAAATAAATATATTTTTGATCTTCGTAAATGTTCTATACATATATTTTTTAACTATGACATGTAGAGAAAAGTTGTTAAGATATAAAATGTTATAAACTTCAAGAGCAACATTTTCGTTTTACAGAATTTTGTGAAATACATATTTTTTTTGAAAGCTATGACGTAAGTGTAGGAGGTTTTCGATTTGAAAAGTTAAGCTAAGGTTTTTGCTAAAGCTTCCTTTATTCTTTTGTATTTTTTATAATACCCCAGCAAAAACTTTGCTTAATGGTAGGCAAAAAAGTATATGTGGATTTATGTCGTAACTACTTACAATTTGGGACTCGATAAGTACTTATTTTTGTTTCAGAAGTTCAAAAAATGAGGGGTACCCCTTAAATATATTTAAATTGTCACAGTAATTAACTACAGTAGATACCGGATATAAGCACATCGCATATAAGAAAAAACCGGTTATAAGAAAGTGGACCAAAAACACCGTGCCTTTTTCTGTACTTTCCATAGAAAAAATGTTCTATAAAAGAAAATCGTATATAAGAAAAAACCTGATATAAGAAACTATTTTCAAACACAAGGATGATAAATGATATGAAAAAAGATTTTATATAAGAAATTTTTATAGTTCAAACTAAGTTTTTTATATGAATTGTTCCGTATAGATAATAAACAATTTTAACTATCGAACTTACTTTGTTTTACTTTTTATAGAAAAATATTACATATGTATGCTTTATTGAATACACACTTATAAGAAAAAAGTTTCTTATATCCATATAAATGTTTATAAGAAATAACTTTCTTATAAACAATAATTGCTTATAAAAAAACCGAATATAAGAAACAATTTTGTGAAAATTTTAAAGTTTCTCATATCCGATATGTACTGTAGTTATTATTTGGCTTACTTGAAGCTAAAAAATTAGTAGCCAAATAAACAAGTTAAAATTAAAAAAAAATTTATACATTTTATTTATTTATTTTACTTATATATTTTTTCAATTTTATTTTATTTTTTTGACCCAACTTGGATACGCACCTGTGCTCGTTCAGATATGAAGACAAGGACTTTACCCACTCCGCTATTGTTGACTTATAAGTTTAAGCGACAAAAATTAGTTTTCATATACGAACACATGTAGACTTAAAAAGTGGTTGTCTACTTATTTTATTAACACATATCAACAAATTGTAGCTACTTTCAGATAATGATAAAAATACGTACTAATTTTATTAAAAACTAAGTAGTATTTCTAATATGAAGCATAGTAATAAGATAAATAAAAGGGGATTCAAAAAAAATTTTTTTCCAGACTCAAAAGTTTCAATTTGACATAAAAAGATGCCAGTTAAAATTTTAACCCTTAATATTAATATTAAGTCGGTCCACATCGCGTTTTTCTATTTCCCGTAAGAATAACATGGAAAAATTATTTTCTGCACCTTATGAATTTTATTGCTAGCCAGTCGTGTGCCATAAAAAAGATTCTTTTACTCATTTTTGTAGAGAATTGAACGAATTGTTTTAAATTTTCTATAATTAATGTAAAACCTTATATACAAATATTATTGTAAGTTAAAAAATTATGTAAAATGATAATTTATAATTGTAATAATGTGATGCTTTTTTAAAATTTAAATAGACGAAAACCCCTGAAGAAGTCAACAAATAATTGACGAAACGTTGGGTACAAAATGTAATAAATTGTTTTATTAACATTAAATATTTTAGGCCGGATTAGCTTAAAAAAACTTTATACACTTAATTTATATACTTGGCCAAATAATTTTCTACAATCAACAAAAAACATCGGAGAGCTTGCCGAAAAAGTCTTTATCTATTTATTAAAGAAAACAAACAACAATAGAACCTTCCATCATTGCAGTATCAATATACATAAGTATCAAAATATGAAAGGGTATTTCAAGCACGTACAATTTAAATAGAACATCGATACTTCGAAAGCACTAAAAGAATATTGCAACGAAGCAAAAAGATTATCACAACAACAGCAACAACTAAGATTTATACTAGCATGTAGGAGTTATGGTATTATACCCAACCATACAAAAAACACCACCACTAAGGTAACAACACTTTTTAAATGCAACATCATAAAGAGCAAATTAGCAGTAATTGAAAATAATTTTCACAAAAAGATACTAAATTTAGAAATTGCACAAACCAACACTAATATCAAATTAATAAAACGAAAACTGTATCACTTGAACTCAGATATCAGTAACATGTTACAATATGACGATTATATGAATTTCATAAAAAAACAAAAAGACAGAACAAAACAGATAACGAAAACAACAAACGAAAAGCAAGTACAAAAATTAGCTACACTGAAAGAAAAATATTTCAGGACTTACGGCTTCGTTTACAATGAAAATTTGCTAGAAAACAAAACATATGTGATATTGCCAACTGAATGCAAATGGCTAATATCTTTAGGGAAAAAGTTGTCTCTGCCGGTGGACAAAAGAAACTTCTCACCACTGCACATTGTTGCAGATATTGAACAATGCATTCAAGCAATGGATGACAATTTGGAGAGGGGGAAAGATATAGCACGAACAAAAGTAGCTAATAATATTACAGCCTTTAGGAAAAATATGAGAAATACACCTAAAGAAAAATTTATTCTAACAATTTATGAAAAAACGAGGAAACTTTTAAAGAAACATAAAAACATCATCATTGTTCCAGGGAAATAAGACAGTTTTAATGTATAAAGAGGAATATGAAACAAAAATGAAAGTGCTTCTAGATAACAAAGACACTTACAGACCTATGAGGTCAGACCCAACAACAAAATTGCAACGAGAAAACAACAACATAATTGCCGACCTACACAAGAAAGAATGCATCGACTTCTACCAAAAGCGCAGACTACAATGTTGCTCAGCAATAGCTCCGAGGATATACGGATTACCCAAGATCCACAAAGTGGGAACTCCTCTTAGGCCCATTGTATCGTCTATAAAAGTACCATGCTATCAATTATCGAAACATGTAGGGTAAATCCTGAAACATATAATATCGGACGAGTATAATATTAAAAATTCATCTCAATTAAAAAATCAATTAGAGGTCGATCAATTAAAGGTCGATGAAAAGGAAATGTTAATATCCTTTGATGTAGTTTCTCTTTTCACAAATATTCCAATACACATAGCAATCAAAACAATAATGAGTAAATGGGAAAACATAAGGAATTTTACAAAAATCCCTAAGAACTTGTTCCTAAAAATTCTACGATTCTGTCTAATCGATAACAATTATTTCATATATCATAAAACAATTTTCAACCAAATATTTGGCATGCCGATGGGCAATCGCCTCTCTCCTACTATAGCCGATATCGTTTTGGACGGCCTCCTTGACGAAGCATTTGCAGAATTTAAACATAAAAATATTCACATCAAATACATAGCCAAATATGTAGACGACATTTTAGCAATTATAAACCATAAGGACAAGGATATAATACTTAGCGTATTGAATAAAAACCACCCCAAAATTCTGTTTACAACAGAATTAGAAGAAAATGTGTGCAATTACCTCTACACAACCCTGTATAGGGAAAACGGCCAAATCATATTAGATTGGTACTCAAAGGAAACATCATCGGGCAGAATAATTAACTTTAATGCAACACAACCGAAGAGTCAAATAATTAATACTGCCAAGAATTTTATTTTCCGTGTTCTCAACATTAGTAATAAATTATTTCACGCAAAAAATATACAAAAAATTACAACAATACTTAATAATAACAGTTTTCCAACTAAATTGACAAATTCATTAATAAATGAAATCAGAAGAAAATGGAAACATTTCAAACCAAAACACAAATATCGAGGAATCAAAAAAAGCAACAAATTTTTACAGTGTATCGTTTATTCCTGGCTTGACAGACAAAAATGAAATAAAAACAGCTGTTGAAACCAAACACACAAACTTTACATATAAGCCAAACAAAACACTGAGCAAGATTTTTTCTCAAGTTAAAGCGCCAACAGACAAACAACAGCAATGCAACGTTGTTTATGAACTGCAATGTAAAGGGAATAATGAAGAAAACTGCAACTTAATATACATTGGTCCAACAAAAAGAAACTTAGAGACTAGGATGACAGAACATAAAAATGATATTACAAAACAAAAAACATCAACAGCTCTATCCACACACATCATCAACAACAAACATACGGTCGATTTTGACAATGTAAGAATTTTGGACAGAGCAAATATAGAAAGAAAGAGATACACGATCGAGAGCTTGCGAATACAGCAAAACATAGAAAGAATGATGAACATAAAATAGGATACTAATAATATCAACGCTAGTTATATTGTTGCAATAAAATAAACAAACTGTGATTTTGTGCTTGAAATATTTCAACTTGTTTTTATATATGTACATATATATTTTTTATATTTTCATTTGTTTTAAATTTTCTATAATTAATGTAAAACCTTATATACAAATATTATTGTAAGTTAAAAAATTATGTAAAATGATAATTTATAATTGTAATAATGTGATGCTTTTTTAAAATTTAAATAGACGAAAACCCCTGAAGAAGTCAACAAATAATTGACGAAACTTTGGGTACAAAATGTAATAAATTGTTTTATTAACATTAAATATTTTAGGCCGGATTAGCTTAAAAAAAACTTTATACACTTAAATACAAGAAGTTTTTCTGTAAATTCTTACATTTTTTTAAGGAAACATCAGCTATTTCACCAATTTTTGTCACGAAATAAAATACAAGAAGTTTTTCTGTAAGTTCTTACATTCATTTTATTTCAACTCAATTTTGGTTAGCCGAAAGTCACCTCTATCTGATTTAATCGAACACTCACAAAAGATCTTATTATTTTTTGTTTTTTGCTTTGATGGGCGTTGTATCACACCACATATCACAGCTGTTTTTGTTTTTATACATGCTTAAACTGGTTTCTTAGTTATTTGAGTGGATTTAGTTACACGCAGCCTAAATTCTAAATCTGGCGGCACATTTTAGCCCCAAACGATTGATCTGAAAATTTGGCGGGATAATTTTTTATAAATATTCACCAAACTTGGGGAGACACTGGGGGAAATCAAACTCTTTAATATTAAGGGTCATCCTAATGTACAACATGTATTCATTTCAACGTTTTGTACAACAAATACAATAAACAGAAAAAATGACACATATCACAAGCAACTATAAAAAATTATTTTATATATATATATATATATATATATATATATATATATATATATATATATATATATATATATATATATATATATATATATATATATATATATATATATATATATATATATATATATATATATATATATATATATATATATATATATATATATATATATATATTTTTTTATTAAAGCAGTTGAAAACAGGATGCTTGAAACGTATACTTATTTTCTGCTAGTGTGTTTAAGACTAAGAGAGTGGGCTTGTAGGTAAATTTATTTGAGTAAATTGCAAGTGAGAATATGCCCAGTGGTAAAAGGAAGCAGTATCGAGGCCTTATAGAAGCCATCTTTACACTTTCTTTTGGAAGGAGAAGTACTTAACGCTCTATTCCATCTTCATATTGTTTCTATCGCTTCTTCTGATAGGCCTGACAAAAGTCCTTCTAAAAATGCCATTTTGAAGGGCTTCAAAAAGTATGTATGTGGGAGGTAAACTACACCAAGTCACATTTTGAAAATTTAACAGCAGACCACAAAAACGTGTTTAAAATCGGAAATGGCTATAGCTCTGTAGGATTAACAATTTGACTTACCTCAAATAGTTTATAAAACTCTAATATTATTTCTTTAAATCTAACGTATCCGTAAGAAAATTACGTCATATAATATTACGGTTACTTATTTAAATGGACTTGGTGTTGTTTACCTCGCAGATGGTTTTAAGCAGTACTACTTTCCCATAAAACATAGGACTTACTGGGTGTCATCTATCTATAGAGGAAACAAATTCTGATTCCAAGAGTATAAAAAACGTATTTTGAAAAAATGTGACTTGGTGTATCTTACCTCCCACCTACAGATATTTTTAATCTCGGTATTTTTATAGCAGCTTCAGTATTTTTGATTAATGTGATTTTATATTTCGAATTATTTTCTTTCGTCTAAAGTAATTTTTTATTCATATGAGGCTAAAGTTTCTGTATGTACATACATATTTATTAGGAAGGAATTGGACAGGAATAGTTTCGTCGGCATAAGAATGAGTTAATCAGCTCCACCATAAACGGCATAACAGCATGTATGATGTATCTTGTACGTAAATCTCAGTCTGATATACAAATTACATGCCAAAAAAGAATACAAGCATTTTTTTTATTTCTAAAGTACATACTGCTTCCTCCTCCCTTCTAATAGAATGTCGAGGCCTTCTAAAGGAAGGTGTAATTAGGCCTTCAAGTAGACATGAATTGAGAATGCCTTTTTACTTTTACCGCTGGGTGTGCTTTTTTAAATCAAAAGTAATTAGTCCTGTGGCTATAAAAAAATAATAAGAACAAAAATAGTAAAGGCTGTCAACTTCACATTTTAACTCACATGAATGCTACAAATACCCACACTCATTTTTAAAACCAACACAAATTAAATGTGCCAGAAGACAGGAACTTTATTAACAATAGGTATGTACATAAAGGTTGTTCTATGCTTTTTTCGATTTTTTTAAAATCGTAGCCCAGTTTTGTGTGATGTTAGAGAAGGAAAAGTGTTTACAATAATATGAGCTCGATCGGTTGAAAATTGCCGTGCCGCACGCGCATTGAAGTCTGTGAGAATGAAACTGGGGCAAAATGGAAAGAAATACGTCCGTAACTACTCAGGAGTCACCCCTAGGAGGGTAAAATATATGAAAAACCCCCATTATTTTTGTATCCCCAATATTTCTCTAGAACAAACTTATCCGCCATCGCCAACCCTTCATAGGGTACTCATACAAAAAAAATTAATTTTCCCGAAAACTTACCAAAGTGGAGAAAAAAAATTCAATTATTGCAATACATTAAAATGGGTTCATTGATGTTATTAATTGATAATTATCAATGATTTATATCAAATTGTTTTTTTCAAAAGTCAGATATTTTTTCGATAATCAGCGACAACTTGAAACATTTTATTACACTCCTCCATCATTTTCACGCCTCTTTCGGCAGTGTCGCTTACATTAACAACTCGGTGGTAAATGAAAGGAATTACGTAGATAATAATCGATGACGTCAGAATGACGCTCTAAGCGAGCAATCTAAGTACTTAGATTGTAATATACGTGTAATCTAATAATATGTCAGAATTTCGTTGTATTCTATAGAATTTATCCCTTATATGTACAATTAAAAAAATTGTGGCCTACTTTTGGGCTTTATTTTAACAACAAGCTCGGTTACAGTTCCATTTATTATGTAATCACAGTGGCGACACGTACTGACATCGTAGCTTACTTTTTAAGCGAGAGCGCACCGATTAAACAGCCTATGACACGCTTATGTTAAATCTAAATAGGAAAATAAGCCAAAGCGTCATCACTAGCAGCTACTAAATATTCCTTACATCAGCGATTAGGTAATGAATATTTTAAAACTGAGACATGAAAAAAAACGTTCTCAAAATAAAATAAATTCTATCTCATGACTGCTTATTACGACGTATGATTACTGTCAATTTGTATGGAAAAACTCGTCTAGCCTGAATTTGCAGACTTGTTCTGTTTCGTCATTTACACTTACAAAATTTTTTGTTGTATTTCAGCAATCATTTTTCATTAATTTAGTTTACGGCATCATCGAAAACCAAAAAGCACTAAAAATAGAAAATTTAATGCTGGCAATAAAACCGACTTCAATACAAAGAGCCAATCTGAGGCCATTTTACCATTTTTGCAGATAAATTTAGCATTTTTTATTTTGATTTAGTTGCAAATTTTCTATAAAGCAGTTAGCATTATTTTTAGCATTTTTTAATTATGTATTTGGCATTTTCTATCATTTTTTGTCAAATAAATATCAAATTGTATGAAAATTTCATAGAAAAATATTCAATTTAAATGGGCGAGCGATGACAAAAACAAAGTTTATATGATTGTATAACCAGAACTCAACTATTGAGTACAGGGGCCAGTTTCTCAAAACTACAAGTTACAAATCTACAAGTAAAATCCACACAAAACAATAACACTTTTACAAATTACACAAACGAACACACATACTGCTTAAGCCTTTTTCGGCTTTTCTGCAGAAACACCCAGGGTCTTGGCAGGAATCGAACCTACAACCCCCGGATAATAGTCTAGCACACTATCCACTATACTACGGGGGTACCCAATTTTGTTGTTGTTTTATGTGTATTTTACTACAACTTACAATCCTAAAAGTAAAATATCTACAACTACCGGATGGAATACCTTCAAAATGCGGTATATCTCATCCTGTCAACTACATTAGTTTGTCCAGAATTCGTAAAATCCTCCAGAAAAATAGTACTAAAATTATTTCTCCGGATTCTGGTTAAAACAGTAAAATAACAGAATGGAATACCTTCAAAATGCAGTATATCTCATCCTGTCAACTACATTAGTTTGTCCAGAATTCGGAAAATTCTCCAAAGAAATAGTACTAAGTTTATGAAAAATTAAAAGAACTAAAAAAAATAGGTAACATTATTTCTCCGGATTCTGGTTAAAACAGTAAAATAACAGGATGGAATACCTTCAAAATGCGGTCTATCTCATCCTGTCAACTACATTGTCCAGAATTCGGAAAATCCTCCAGAGAAATAGTACTAAGTTTATGAAAAATTAAAAAAATAAAAAAAATTAGGTAAAATTATTCCTCCGGATTCAGGTTAAAACAGTAAAATAACAGGATGGAATACCTTCAAAATGTGGTACATCTCATCCTGTCAACTACATTAGTTTGTCCACAATTCGGAAAATCCTCTAGAGAAATAGTACTAAGTGGATGAAAAATTTAAACAAAAGCAGTGCTGTTGCCGAAAATAAAAAAAAACA
Source organism: Panzeria rudis (assembly GCA_956483635.1). Lineage (NCBI taxonomy): Eukaryota > Metazoa > Arthropoda > Insecta > Diptera > Tachinidae > Panzeria > Panzeria rudis. The sequence goes on from OY101449.1 coordinate 78,612,581, forward strand.
TATTTGGGAAACAAAAACATATTTGAAAAGCGAAAACATATTTGGGAAGAGAAAACATATTTAGAACAAAAACATATTTAAAAAGCGAAAACATATTTGAAAAGCGAAAACATATTTGGAAAGCGAAAACGTATTTGGTAAATATGTCCAAATATGCAATGACGTAAGGGTTTACGTCATATTTAACATATTTAACTCGGCATATTTATCTTCACTCACTTGCAGAATTATGGTTGAAGCCTACTGACGATTTGGTAAAGCACCAACTAAAATGCATATAGACAATGTTTACCATCAGCAAATAAATTTCATTTAAAATAAAATTCATTTTAATCGACTTTTCAATTGTTCGATTAATCAATTATTTGAAATTGAGGTTTTTAAATTACTCCAGCAATCGAGTAAAACTTTCATTTCGATCGAGTTATTCGAGTAAGCTTTACTGCAAAAAATTGTTCGAGTTAATTGGAAAATGTTTGAATTTAATCGGTTTTTTGTACATTTTTGTAGACAAAAAGTAAACAAAAGAATTTTTTTCGCGTTTTCATATATTTTAATAATAAAAACATAAGAAAACACAACATTTCTACATAAATTAGATCATAAACTGATCCTTTAAAAAAGTTTTTTTCTCTATTCAAATGTTGCGCTTTGAGAAAATTTTGCGCCAGGAAATATTTAATAATATTCCGACCTATCCTCTATTCAATACAGAATAAAAATAATCGGAATTGGCATAACATTATTGTTGTTATAAATATTAACTTGTAACAATAAAGCTCCGGTAACACTTGGAAAATATTTGACCAAAAATCGTAGCCACTACTTTTGCTAACTCTGACCTTTATTATGCTACAAAAAGCTATTTCTACATTATTTTTAATAAATGCGAACCCATATTTAAAAAAATATTGGAATTAATGGAAATACAATTTTAACTTGTCTGTGGGCTACGTTTTTTTCGGAAAATATTTGCCAAGTGTGACCGTACTTTAAGGCTTTTATAATTCCAAACATAACATTGGATATTTTAATACTAAACATCTAGTTAACTAGTTGCTCTCGAAATATCTTCTTTATTTCAAATAATTTTTGTTTGATGTTTATATATCCGAATTTTCTTAAAAGACATTTGAAGTTGGTTTCTTTCTCCCTATTATTGTTAATATAGTATATAGTGATTGTGTAAGGCGTTGGTGTAAGCGCCTAACTCGTTTTTTGTAATAGATTAAATAACACGGGTTGTGTGTTGCTTTAATCTGGTATAAAAAACGACATAGGCGTTTATGCCAGCTCCTTACACAATCAGGCCCATTATGTACTTAATTTTTTGATCATGCGGACTATTAGTATGAAATAACGTTCGAATTGAATGGCAAATTTCATATAAATTAAAAAAAATTTCCACTTTTTATTAAGAAATCTACAAAAACTCATTGAAAAAAAGAAAATTTACATAAAATTTTTTAATCGAGTTATTCGATTAATCGACCTAAATTACTCGAATAAATTTTTACTCGAAATTGAAATTTTTTGTTTGATCGAACATTATTTGACTTTAATTATTCGATTATGCGAGCAAACATTATTCGAGTGAATACCCTAGACAATATGTCAAATAACAGATTTCTTAAAGGGTTATTTATTATTATTTTTTTTCTTTAAAGTCAAATATCTTCTAAGCTATGAGAGATACGGAAACAAATGGAAGGACATTATTTCTTTGTATTTTTTTCAGCTTAGTTTAAAGCGTTTTAAATTTTTAAAATCGGATAACACTTAAAAAATTTACAAGCCTCAGAATTTTTTTCGAGCCCCAGGTGATAAAACTTTTCGCGCTGTAACTCCACTCGTGCTTAAGACAGAAGGCCACTGTGATACGCATTATAAAGCCTGACTTCTCCATGATGTTCGAAGTTTCAGATAAATCCACTCAGCAGTTGATAATTTCCAGATTGATTACCATTTATTTTGCAAAAGTCTGCACTGTGCAGTGCTAAAAGCACCGAAAAGATATTGCTGATCCTAAACGACACACATTGTACCAAATCTGTTTTTATGCGCGTAAGTGTAAACTCCTGCTGCGGTAATAAAATATTTGCTTTAACATTTTAAGCCCCATAAGGTGCCGATGTGTTTAACTTTGAAACTTGAAACAATCTACTTTCAGCTTTTTTATTTTATTTACTGTTTCTGGTTCTGTTTTATTACTATGTCTGTCTGCTTGCCCAGACATTTGTCGTATTTACATAAGTATGTAAGTCAAAACTACAATACATTGTAGTTTTACACCAAATGTGATGTATGTTTAATCCATAAACCATAAAAGGATGTTGCTACTATGTTTTTTATTTGTTATCCTCCTGCCCGTTGCTTCACAAGAGATGTGGGTGCTGTTGTCTCCACTGTACGTGTTTTTGCAGTAGTTTTCCTTACTCCTTCTTACCAAGTAAAAGACAGTTTACTGTAAATGTTTTTAAAGCCATACTGTTGACACATACACCTATACCAACTTACATAGATGCAACATTTCCGTCAGACAGAGTACTTTTGTAACGTTTTCAATTTGCTTTCATTTATGTACTTCTTGTAAACATTTCAACATTTGGTTCTACTTCATATATATCTCTTTATATTGGGGTATTCAGACGCATAATGTTGCTCGATTAATCGAAAAATTCAAGTCATATAATATATATATATATATATATATATATATATATATATATATATATATATATATATATATATATATATATATATATATATATATATATATATATATATATATATATATATATATATATATATATATATATATATATATATATATATATATATATATATATATATATATATATATATATATATATATATATATATATATATATATATATATATATATATATATATATATATATATATATATATATATATATATATATATATATATATATATATATATATATATATATATATATATATATATATATATATATATATATATATATATATATATATATATATATATATATATATATATATATATATATATATATATATATATTATATATATATATATATATATATATATATATATCTCTTTATATTGGGGTATTCAGACGCATAATGTTGCTCGATTAATCGAAAAATTCAAGTCATATAATATATATATATATATATATATATATATATATATATATATAGATATATATATATATATATATAATAATATATATATATACATATATATATATATATATATATATATATATATATATATATATATATATATATATATATATATATATATTATATATATATATATATATATATATATATCTCTTTATATTGGGTATTCAGACGCATAATGTTGCTCGATTAATCGAAAAATTCAAGTCATATAATATATATATATAATATATATATATATATATATATATATAGATATATATATATATATATATATATATATATATATATATATATATATATATATATATATATATATATATATATACATATATATATATATATATATATATATATATATATATATATATATATATATATATATATATATAATATATATATATATATATATATATATATATATATATATATATATATATATATATATATATATATATATATATATATATATATATATATAACGAGTGATTTTTTTGCTATTATCTTTTTGGCAACACTAGTTTTGGCAGCTCACGCACGTTTTGTATCTTGTGTCACTGTCAAACATCTTCAGTTTGGTCTATAATTTAATCATGAATCGTCTTACAAACGAACAACGCTTGCAAATTATTGAATTTTATTACCAAAATGCGTGCTCTGTTAAGAAAGTTCATCGCGCGCTTCTTCCATTTTATGGTCAGTTTAATCGACCTACTGAGGCTTCTATTCGGGCTATTGTAAAAAAATTTCGCACCAAATTTACATTGTTGGACATTAAACCACCAACACGTTTACGTAGAGTGCGAACTGAAGAAAATATCGCAGCCGTATCGGCCAGTGTTGGTGATGACCGTGAATTATCGATTCGGCGCCGTTCGCAGCGCTACCGTGCGATGATAACAAACTTTTTTCTGCCCAAAATGGAAGAGCTTGACTTGCATGACATGTGGTTTCAACAAGACGGTGCCACATGCCACACAGCACGCGAAACAATGGACCAATTGAGAGGCGAGTTCGGTGAACAGTTTATTTCACGCTTGGGACCAGTCAATTGGCCGCCCAGATCGTGCGATTTAACGCCTCTAGACTATTTTTTGTGGGGCTATGTTAAGGCTAATGTCTATAGCGACAAGCCCGCTTCGATTGACGCACTGGAAGCCAACATTGCCAACATTATTCGTGAGATACCGGCTGAAATGTTGGAAAGAGTATGCCAAAATTGGACTAAGCGGATGGACCATTTGAGGCGCAGCCGCGGCCATCATTTGCATGAAATAATCTTCAAACATTAAATTATATCGACCCAACTATCGATCCAAATAAATATTTCATGCATTTTTCTGAATTTTATGTGTTTTTTTTTTTTTTACTTTCCGATAGTTCTTATAAAATCACCCATTATATATATACATATATATATATATACGACTGAAATTTTTTTTAGTTTTTAATAATATATTAGTTCCATCTATTTCATTATCTTTGAAAGTATTTAAAAGGGGGGAAAATACGCTAAAAGATGTGATTGTGTTTTCTAAATAATTATATGTTGATTTTCTCATATATTTATATAAAGGTGGCCCAAGTTTTCCTTTCTTGTTCCTGTTCTCTGTTCCGTTTCTTACTTGCTTCAATATCCTTTCTAATATTGTCAACTAGGTATTTTTTATATCCGTTGTTTTGCGCTATGTTATATATTATTCCTATCTCTTTTATATTGGCCTCACGTGTTAGGGGTATTCGTTCATGTGTCGTTATTAATTTCCTAATTGCAGCGTTTTTATATTATTAATAGCAGTTTTACACTATATCACAAGCCGTTCGACTTCTGTAGAAAATGCAACCCTGATCTAATGAGTTTATGGAAAGTTTTAAAAAAGTAATAACAACACATTATATCAGTGCATCATTTTGTGCAGAAGTCGAACAGCTTGTATAATAGTCTAAAAACAGCTTAAGGATGGTTTGATGAATTGTGTATTATTGTGTCTGTAGCAGTTGGCTTTCTGTATATTTCGTATTCAACTCTATTTAAGCTCTTGTTTACCCTAATCGTTAGGTCCAATAAAATACCTTTGACGGAAAAATAATAAATGGACAAATAAAGACTGCTTCAGACAATATTTGAACCGTTAAAATATTTTCACACAAAAGAAAACAATATTCCAGGCAACGTAATAGGAAATGAACAAGACAGAAGGATTACCCAGAAACGTACAATTTCAGATTATTACCTACCTACGTTGGGACAAAACACCTGATAACTAATAGAGCAGCTTATAAACAAAATATTTAACACAAACATAATAGTAAGACGAAAATAAGAGAACCAGGTTGCAGGTAGAGACATACACAAACATATGTATAGAGGAGAGAGAAATAGAGAGGAGAACATAAAGGGATCAAGGAAGAAAGTTAGGTACACAAAGGAATTAAGGTCTATTTAGTAAAAACGTATCGCGTAACGCCAGAACGTTCAGTACCGCCTAACTTAAGGTGTTAGTTACGGAAAACGTCTCAAATGAATCAATTTTGTCAGCTGTTAGCATTGCATTGTAATGCCTTTGGTATTAGTTTGACATTTGCTACGAAAAAATATACCTTCTGTAGACTTTCCACGTGACAAACAACGATACGTTTTTAGTAAACAGCAATGAGCTTTGTTTATGGTACAAATTTTGCCAGCTGATCCTCACGAACGCGATACGTTTTTTACTAACCAGACCTTTATAAAAGAAGCAAAGGACAACAAAAACGATTTAGTATTCAATAGAACACTGAAGATGCCACATAGCAGAAATTGGTCTGTTTATCAACCAAATTTGACGTGGGATGACGGAAAATCGTTCCAAATAATTTGTCTGAGGTCACATACATAATTCAAGTTGCGTCAATCAAATATATGTAACAAATATGTAATTTTCTGACATGTTTTTCGAGCTGCTTTAAATTGAATTTTTATTGGAAAATAAACGCAAACTTTTTTGGAATTAAAAGATTTTTAGTTGTAGATGAAACAATTTAATTAAAAATGTATTATCAAATTTATTGTTTATATTATTTCGTCTCCTTTTACTCTTGCTCTCCCGTTAAGTTCCTTTTGTTTTAACTTTAAGGTATTGTCTCCACATACATACTTGTTATTTCATAAATTGTTGTAAAAAGTTTTAACATAAAAATGTTTATATATGGGCCAATCCCAGAAATTGGCTACCAAGGACAGAATTTTAGAGTTGTCAAAACTGTTTATATGTAAGTGTTGATTGAATAAAGTGCTATATATTTAACCTTAAAAATATAGAAAGGAAACATTTTTTAAGTTTGAATTTTCGATATCGGAGGTTGTCGGGAACGCCCCATCTTGAAAATAAGATTATGTAGTAAAGTAAAGGGTGTTTCGAGCTGTAAGACTGTCCTTAGTGGACAGATAATTAAATGACATTAATGTTTAAATATGATTTGAGCCATGTGGCCGCCACCGAGGGCGCGTAAATGGTGCAATCTAGAACTCCAATTTTCACACACTTTACGCAGTATTTCCGGCCGTATTTTGCCAATAACTCATAAAATTTTGATTTCCATCGTGTTTATATGTCTTTGGCTTATCGGCGTAGACGAACGAATTTATAAATAATTCAACGTTGATAAATCACGTGATCTTGGTAGGCAATTAGCAGAAAAAGTACGTAAACGCATTTCTTCGTGAACAAGCAATTTTCAGAGAAACTACTCGTCGAAAAAAAATTCTTTTTCTCAGAAGATGTTAAAATTGGTCTTATAAGACGTTTCTGAAATTTTCGTCATAAATTTCCAACGTTCAAGTTTCCGCTAATCAATGAGTTAAACGTTTTCCAAGTCTTTCAAATAAATTATTTAAATTTTAAAGATTTGTAAGCATTGCTCTGCCGTGAGTCTCATAATTATAAAATGTAAAACCGTACTAGCTACAATGCAACTGTATACGTCTAAAAAGCCTCGCTGTAAAAGGAATATGATAATTTTGTTAAAAACTTTCTCTAAGATAATAATATTATCTACAACTCCACTCAACACATTTTTGTTGTAAATTGTACAATTAAAAAGTTATAGCTATTAAACAAAAATGTAACGTGTGTCACGTAGCGTGCGTCAGGACAAAAATTTTTGCCTGTAAATAAGTTATTTTTAATTCTCTTATATTCCTCTTTCTTTTATGAATTAGATTTTATATGCTTTATTAGCCAAATTCGGTAAAAACTACGAAAACACACTTCAACATTCAAAGTTATTTAAAATTTTTGTAGCGTGCATCACAAAACTTTGTGATCAATTATTTCACAACAAATAACTGTTAAAAAATTATGTTTTATGCCACTCGAAAGTGGGATTTAAGCAGGGGGCTAATTCTCGCAGTCGTGATCGAAATTACGTTCGAATCGAAACTAATTTCGATACGATACGAATCGATTTTTTGCGTTGTAAAACGCGTAAATAAATATATTGTTGAACACTGAAAAATATGCAAGATATTTTAACAGGTGGGATCACTAGCACAGCCGACTAGCCTGATTAAACGTCAAACTTAGTGGATGTTGATGATATGCCAATATGTTCGAACTATCAAACACGATATCCTGTATTGTGCTTGACATTTACTTCGAAAGTTGTCTGCGCTGATAATTCCAGCCATCGTTAAAATTTTGTTGTAGAAATGAATGTACCTGTTAAACAAAACACATATGTATGTATGAGTTCTGGAGCTAAAAGGAGCTAAAAGCACTATTTAATATAAAAACGACAGCGTTATGACTAATGGATAGCAAATATATGGAATAATATTGAATTATTATCACCATTTTTCCTTTTTTATTCGTGAAAAATATCATTTCGATTGCCTTTTTGCTTGCGAGTAAAATCTCGCATGGATGAGTTCGAACGCTCGCTCTGTATCAAATGTCATCAATAGAAATTTCAATACACATTATTAGATATCGAATAAGAGAATCGCAATATATATATATATATATATATATATATATATATATATATATATATATATATATATATATATATATATATATATATATATATATATATATATATATATATATATATATATATATATATATATATATATATATATATATATATATATATATATATATATATATATATATATATATATATATATATATATATATATATATATATATATATATATATATATATATATATATATATATATATATATATATATATATATATATATATATATATATATATATATATATATATATATATATATATATATATATATATATATATATATATATATATATATATATATATATATATATATATATATATATATATATATATATATATATATATATATATATATATATATATATATATATATATAAATAGAAACAGAACAAATTTCAATTGAAAATAAAACTGTAGAAACATTTGGCCACCGATGTTTATTTTTTGTGTATTTTTAAACATATAAATTTTTATTTTAATATCAAACTGGCAACAAATAACCTTTACCATGACACAAGCATATTTGCAACTAAATGTAAATGTATTAAATAATATTTAGTACTACAAAACACTATTATATCACTTAAAACAATAGATTATACATTTTTTGTAAATTTATTTATATAGTATTTCTTGTATTTAGTTAGCAAAATAATAAATCCGAGAATTTTGTTTTGTATTACAACTGATAAATAGAAAGAGAAAATATTTTTTTGCGCAAACAAATTTATCCAAATTAACAAAATTTTTCTATGTATATATTATTAAAAAAAAGATTATGACACATCTTAAAAATATTAATTCAGTATAAAAGAATAATAGGAGTAGCTATGTCTAAATTAAAGATAGATTATTATTTAAGTAAATTGTGAGTGATTTTAAATAGAGGACTTAAATTGTATTTTCTTTTGAATTATTTTTCTAAATAGATTTTAAACTGTTAATATGTATATTTCAAATAGAATGTTTATTTATCTATAAACAAATCCCTTCATATTGGAAATTATTATGCATATAAAAGTAGACTTGCAGTTATAGAAACTTTTTTAAATCTTATTTTAATTAATACGAGCACTTTGGAATTTATTACAGCACAAAATTAAAACTCTGTTACATATAACATCAGGTGCTTTGATTAAAAGAAACAAAAGTGTTCTTCTGAGTAAATTTTGTTTTGTATACAAAAATAATATATTTATGCAGTATATAATGAAACACATCTTTTGTTTAAAACTTCAATATTCTTTTGTTTATTTACACTTTTAATTAAACCTTTTACTGCAATAACAATACTTGAACATCCATTATGATATCTTGTTCTTGGAAAAAAAACATTTAAAATTATTTTTTTAATCTTAAGAAAATGAAGAGCTTATTGTAGTAACATCATAAGCCACCCGAATTGAAAGACTGGTTTTATGAGCTTTTCCTACTGATTATAATCATTTCATCATCACCTCAAAAGATTTAAGCTTTTTTTAAATTATTTTCTGACTTAGAGGATAGTTGACTTTTTACATTTCGATATTTTTGTTGATTTTTTTCTTAATAACACATAAGCCATTCCAATTTTTATAAAGCTTAAAAGCAAATTTTGATTTACGAAAAAGTTATATATGTCATGAAGTTTTTTAATCAAGCACGAATGTGTGGGTAACAATTACCTATGAAAAAATCTCGAAAAACCCGCGAGTTACAATTTTTTTAGTTTTGGTGGCTTATGATGTTATTGCTTAAAAATAACTAGTAAATAAATACAATATGGCTTATGATTTCTTTGCTGTAAAAAATTCTCTAAAATTATTTGAACATGAATAATAATTATAAAAGTCCGTTCGTACTAATTTTTGTGACACTTTTTTGATTTTGGGCCAATTTTGCATGGGGTTAGTAAAAATTAATTTATTTCTGATCTTCATGACATAAATTTCTGCGGTCTATATACTTTCCACTTTTGAGCAGAGGACGAGAAATCAAATTTCATAAAAAGTTTATTTAATAAAGAATACAAGGAAGTGAACATTCTCAAAAAAAGGAAGACTTTCGAATACAACGTTAAGTGGACAGAAAATATTATGCAGAGCCAGTAAAGTACTAATTGCTCAATTTATTAATTGAAGCCTTGTATGGTAAATTGAAAAGTCATAGAAAAGTAAAAAAAAAAGTATAAAATAATTTTTTTTAATTTGTTGTGCAGTAACATCATAAGCCACATTGAAATTTAAATACAGCTATGTTGCCATTGTCCAACGATGGGCATGTGATAGTAGTCGTTTCAAAGGAGTTCTCAAAGGGGTATACAGAATAATTTCATGAAAGACCTATTTTTAACCGACTTCCAAAAAGGAGAAGGTTATCTATTCGTGTTTTATATACATATATATATATATATATATATATATATATATATATATATATATATATATATATATATATATATATATATATATATATATATATATATATATATATATATATATATATATATATATATATATATATATATATATATATATATATATATATATATATATATATATATATATATATATATATATATATATATATATATATATATATATATATATATATATATATATATATATATATATATATATATATATATATATATATATATATATATATATATATATATATATATATATATATATATATATATATATATATATATATATATATATATATGTTTGTACACACATAACTCTTGTCATTTGTGAACCGATTTAAAAAATTTTTTTTGTTGGAAAGGGTTTGCCTGCAGTTTAGTCCCATAATTTTTTTTTCGAAAATCGGAGGGGGAAATTTGCTCGCCCCATGCATAACTCTGTCATTTGTCAACCGATTTTCAAAATTCTTGTTTTATTTGAAAGGGTTTGACAAAGATTGATTCCAAAATATTTTTGTCGAAAATCGGAGGGGGAAATTTGCTCCCCCCAATCCGTAACTCTGTTATTGGTGAACCGATTTTGAAAATTATTTTTGGTTTGAAAGGGTTTGCTTGCAGTTTGGCCCTATGGGGAAAATTTGCTCTTTCTCCGCCCCCTACCACCAATCCATAACTATGTCATTTGTGAACCGATTTTCAAAATTCTTGTGTTGTTTGCAAGGGTTCGCTAGTAGTTTGGCCCAAAATGGGGGAAACTTGCTCCCCCACCCATGTATAACTTCGTCATTTGTGAACCGATTTTCAAAATAGTTTTTTTTTGAGAGGGGTTGACTACAGTTTTGTTCCATAGTTTTTTTTTCGAAAATCAGTTGGGAAATTTGCTGCAAACCCTCCTTGCAGGTTGGTACAATAATTTTTCTTCAAAATCTCAAATATACATATATATTTTATCTTATTGGATCAATTTAAAATGATAATTTATTTAATCAATACAGTTTTATTCGGTCGACACAATAGTTTTATTGGCTGAAAGAAGAGAGATATATATGCAACAATGCAAAATTTATTTCATTCAGATGAACCGTTTTCGTAATTTTTGGCAATAAAAAAAACTGAAACAAACGCTTATTTTGCGCGAATATCGAAAACGCGAATTAAGAAAAATAAATGAATTTCATATTTGTGTTTAGCAACCGCAAATTAGTGTACAACACTTTTTTTAAGTTATGACAAACAAAAGTTTATTAGTTCGAAAACTGGCGTTATAACTTCATGCTAAATTCATCTGGCATCTGACCTTTTGTGTATAAAAATATATGGTGGATATTTCGAGTGTAACGAGTTACAATAACAATAAAAAATGTTAAATATTTCATTTTATAATATACCACAAATCGCTCGATTTTATCTTATTTGGAAAATCTTTATTCTGTGGTAGAGGGCTAAGAGCATGTCCTAATATATTTTCCCCATGTAACTCAGGATAAAATTCAACGTTTTAGGGCTTTTCGAAATTGATTTGCGAAAGAAATTCTGATGCTCCACCTTATCGTACATATGTATACCTAAAACTCTTATCACATTTTCCAATTCGTTTTAAAAACATTGTACGTTGAACCTTTTCAACATAACAGAGATCGAAAAAAACAATATACTTAAGTAGGTACATATCACATTCTTGAACTATAAACATTTTTTATTCAAAAATAGTCATAAAAATCTCTCACAATTTTACATATCGTAAAATAAAATAATAAAAAATTGGACGCCAAATACTTCTCCATGTTTGGCGTGCAATCGCCATATCTGACAGCCCTGCTTGAAAATGTTCTCAGCTTGCTGATACACAATTTATCAATTCAGAAAAACAGTGTCGAAAGATATATTGTATATATGTATGTATATGTACATCTACTAAGAAAATATGTAAAATAAAACGTTTTTTTTAAAACTTTTATTTAAATTGCTTCAGTATAAATATCTCAATTAAATGTGTTAGAGAATAAAGTTTTATTTATTTAAGTTAAAGATAGTTTAATTTAATTTCCTCAAAAATAAATGTTATTGTTTAGACAACGAGAAAAACGAAAATACATTTGCTTCAATATGCATGCATACATACAAGTAAGTGTTGAATAAAATGCATTTGTATATCATTAACCTGAACATGAAACCTTTAACTGTTTAGGCTCATTTAGTATACATTGTCTGCCTGGTTACGTTTTGCTGCTCTTGTGGTTTGGAATTTTAATCAGAGTTGCCAATTCAGCGGCTTTTGCGCTAGTTTTAGCGCTTTTTAATGTTGCAAAAGTCGAATTTTTTTCAACGAGTCTTTGGACATTTAGTTATTTAAACAGTTTTATTTTCGCTTTGAAATAAAAATTAATTAAACATTTTTATATTTAATAATTAATTTCTTTGGATATAAACCCATACAGTTCGACAAAAACTCATAACTTAATTGTTACACTTTTTTATCTTAAAAAGATGTATTCAAAACTATATGTTACTATATTTTGCTTCAAAATTTACCGATTTGCACAAACATATTTTGGTATAATTGTGCGTATCGGGATATTGCACTTGTATGACTGGAATACTAAATGCTGAATTTTGTTATTATCAACTTTTTATTGAATCCCCAATGCGTATTTGACATCAATCTTCCTTAATAAGATCTATTTTATACGGCTGTTGTTCTATAATAGAATTTTGCTGTGAGTATTGTCTCCCAGCTGTAAAATAAAATCAAATTAGAATTTTGAACGCAATCAGAAAATTAGCAATTAGTACCGTGAAATCATGTGATTGTAATTAAATCGATTACAATCTTTTACAGCTCTGTTGTCTACTATAGAACGGGATGAAATATTTGGCATGGTGTGACAACAATCTACTTTCAGCCTTTGGTCGATTCTTATGCAGAAAAGTATGCCGAACTGATTTATGTGGTTCTATAATAACCCTAATAATAACCTGAAATATTGAAGACATGTAGTGCGAAGTTTCTAACATGCATTCTCCGTCCTGTAAACGAAATAAATATTTATGTTTTTTAAAGATTTTTTCATTTGAATTTAATCTAGCGCTTTTTAAGGAAGTGGACAGTGCTATTTGGTTTTGAATCGTTCACAACACTTATTGTAATTAAAGATAGTTTTTGTTGCTGCTGCTTCTTGTGCCCTTTTTGATTCAAATTAAACTGTATCTTAAGGCATTTAGCTATATGTATGTTTTGCTTGTATATTCGACGCTGTTTTAGTTGCTAAATTCGAATGTCAGATATTGAAAAACATCTGCTTTTAGATTTTTCAGGTTGTTTTTTGTATTTTTGTGTGCAACACTTTCATTACGTCAAGCGCACGCATTAAATTTATGGATGTTAAGCAGAGTATCCAAAAACTGGAACCGATTTTTTGCTGTTTTAAAAATAAACCGGTTTCGAATACTTCTTCGAATAATTTGGTATGCTGGTTTTTATGTGTAGATTAACTGGGTTCTTTTCACGAAAATAAATTTCAAGGTATATAAGTTACATATAAGCAGGGCTCGGACTTTCATGCAAACGCATGCTCTTGTAGTGATAGATAAAGGGGTATTGGCTAACTATCTATGTGAATCATCAAATTTTAAGTAGTTTGGCATCGATTTGTAGTTGCATGTGTTTGCATATTTTGGTCGTAAGTGCTTATTTTTGCATATTTTGGTAATAAATGCATATTTTTGGAGTTATAAAAAAGTTTTTAATGCATATTTCTTAATTTTTGAAAAAATATTAATAGGCCGATTATGGATGGCAACCGAGCCTCAGTTTGGTTGCCAGTTGCTGAAAATTATACTACTGTGGCAACTATCAACTGAGAGATGTGAATTTCTGTTGCTATTTAGTGCCTTTCTTGCAACCATTAATTTTCAGTTGCAAACTGGTAATGCAGCTTAAGTTCGGTTGCATTAAATAATAGACCCAATCATATTTTTTTAATGTTTTTTCTCTAATAATAATACAAAAATTAAAATCATATTTTGATATTATGTTAGCTTTGGTACTTTGTTCGTAGGTAAATGCATATTTTTGCATTTTTAGTCGCATGAAAGTCCTAGCCCTGCATACAAGTTTCAAGATATATAAATTACAATTACAGTTTCATTAAAAATAAATAGAACATTTTTTGATATGTTGTTTTAACTGTATATTATTTTTAAAGTATTATTTAAAAAAATATTATTAGAGCTTATTATAATTTAACAAATCCATTAACGGGTGAGATTTAATAACATTTATTCTGAAGAACGGCTATTGTCTGAAAAAAAGGAGTTCGAAGAGACTGACAGCGTTGTAGATCCCCACAGTTTAAAATTAGACCACAGGAGTATACCAAGCAGCTTAAAAAATTATTAAAACTCTGCACGAACTATACGCAACACTACAAACGGATTATTCATTATGGCGAGCAGCCAGAGGCCTGAAAAGACCGGCGGTGTGTAAACCTTCATTAAGAAGGTCGAATAGAGACTGGACAAGAACTGATGCTGAAAAAGGTTCTCTGTTCGTTAACCACTTGAAAAACGTATTTACTCCACACAGAAAAATTTCCATGTAAAATCGTCGAAAACCATGTTAATTTAACGTTTTTCGGTAGTGATTTTGCTTCATAAGTGTTTTATGTTAAATCAACATGATTTACAATAATCTTGAAAGAAAATTTTTCCTTTTGAACTAACTATATTTCATGTTGATTCAATATTCCAGTACAGTTAAATCAAGATGAAGTTGATACTGAAATAATACGAAAAATCATATTGAATCAAAACAATTTCGAGTTGAAACAACATGAATTTGATATTGGAATAACACAAAGAATCAATTTGATATTGAACAACACGAAGAATCATGTTGAATTAAAGTTATATCAAGCTGAAACAACATGATTTTAATGTAGCTATTTTATTAATTATTTTACTTACGTGATAGTCATCAGAAAACTTTGCGTTGTAGCCGACTGCCCCAGCCAAGATTTGAACTCGTGCCACCTGCATGATAGTCCACGCGCTAACGACTGCAGCCACAACAGCTTCAAACTTTTTTTTACCTATACACTAAATAAATACCATCGTATGTAAAATGCATTTCATTTTAATTCAACATAATTTAAATGATTATTTAACATAAAACTTATTTGAAATTAAAGTTAGTCATGTCGATTGAAAATGAAACTTAAAGTTTAAGGTTAAATTAATAATTTTCCGTTTAAAATTAATATGAAACAATGGTAATTTTAAATCAGCAGCAGTACATTTTCGTTTTTTCTTGTCTACATAGACGACACATGTAAGAATAAACAACAACAAGTCACACAACTAAGCAGAACAGTGAATTGCAGCAACCCACTAAACCTGAGATTCGAAATAAAAGAAGGTTCGCTAAAACGAAGAATTTTCGAAACAAATTTGTTCGATAAATGCTCGTGAATCTAAAAAAAATCGAATGTTCGCAAATGCGAGCTTTTGTCGATAATGTTGCGACAATAAGCTCAATTGCCAAATTTCATAAAATGTGAATGTTTGCAGCATCGAAATATGTCTCGATAAGAAGCGCAATTGCCAAATTACAAAAAAGTGAATGATCGCAGCATTGAACTATTTTCGATAATTTATCGAAAGTGTAATTTACATTCATGTGTACAATAATTGAATAGAAAAAAATTTGCCTCGATAGCTTAGTGGATGTGTGCTAATCTGTTAGCCTGGCGGTACCGTGTTCGAATCTGATTGACTGCAGCCTAAGATACAATTTTAGATAAATAAATATTCCATTTACATTAAAATAGATAAATTAAAAAAATAAAGATAACAATCTTGAAAAACTACTTTTTCCTGCATTTTTGTGGTATCGATATTTCTTCGATATTGGTTCGTGCACAAACGTCGTATTACATGCTGCTGGCTTATACTGGATTTTAGCCGTCGTTTTTTCCATACCGAGTTAGCTGAGTTGTCTAAGGCGTTGGCTTACAAAACATGATGAGTTAAGTTCAATACCAGGAATGAACAAAAAAATAATGTGAGTCCGATCACAGGGGAGATGTGTAAACATCTAGTAATGAAACATTTTTTTTATGTTCAGAGTTATAATTTTTTTCGTGTTTTGTAAAATATTTTATTATTTTGTATTTGTTGCGGTCGACAAGCTATTAATCAGCTGTTTACTGAAATGTAGCGCATGTAGTTATTTTACAGCAATAGTTTTCGAACTGTACAGCGCTAGCACAATTATATGCTAGTGAAAATTAATAGCTCCTATTGCGCACTAGATGGTGTTTATATGCAGCAGTTAAGTATGAATGGCAATCTTAAAGACGAAGAAGACTTTAAGTGTAACAATCTTAGTTTTTTCTTTTCCTTATTTTGCTTTGTTTTAGTAAATTTCTTATTAAAAGTGCAAAAAATCTTTTTAAAAGTTATTAAAATTAAATGTGTTTGTATTCATTTTATTTATTTGTTTTTATTTGCCTACGATAACATAATGTACAACAATTAGTGAAAATTAGTAGCTACTACTACTACTACCACTATTGCGCACTAGATGGTGTTAGTGTATTTCTATGTAGCTGTCAAGTTTCTCTGTACTTCTTGTTCTCCGTATGATTACACTAATACACTCATACACAGTTCACACCGCGTTATTAAAATCTTACTCAAAATTTCCCCCTCCGGGTTTCGACAAACAAATTTTGGGACCAATCTTTGTCAAACCCTTTCCAACAAAACAAGAATTTTGAAAATCGGTTAACAAATGACAGTCAATCGTGGGGGGTGGGGGGAGAAAATTTCCGCCTCCGATTTGCGACAAAAAATTTTGGGACCAATTTTTGTCAAACCCTTGCAAATAAAACAAAAATTTTGAAAATCGGCTTACAAATGACAGAGTTATGCATGGGGGGGGGAGCAAATTTTCCCCATCCGATTTTCGAAAAAAAAATTATGGGACCAAACTGCAGGAAAACCCTTTCCAACAAAAAAATCATTTTAAAAATCGGTTCATAAATGACAGAGTTATGCGTGTACAAATATAAAAAAGTAAATAAAATAAAAAAATAATAATATACCTGTACAAAACAGTTGGAATTACCGCAGTTAAACAGCAAAATAACCAACAGTCAAAGACAAACGCAATCAATAAACCGTCAGCCAAATGTCGCATCAAGTACAGCAACAAATTCGGTAAAACCGAAAAACCGGTTTTTTTTTAAAAACCCTGGTTCAAAATCCGAGACGAACCGGGTCTGAATCCCGAAAAGCTGCACACAAAATCCCCTAAATTTTAGAAGTTCCCGGCAAAAATCAAAAACGGCAACGCCGAAATACTCACTCAATTCAAAAACACGGCAAAACAGCACCAACCAACAAACGTACGACCTGACTTCAGGAGTTTGACCTTGAAACTCCCTTTGTCAGTGTTAGTGTATTTCTATGCAGCTGTTAAGTTTCTCTGTACTTCTTGTTGTCCGTAAGATTAATCTTACTCAAAATTTGTGATTGTATTGTGAAAAAGATTTTTACTTCCTAGCGTATAGATGTTTACACATCAAAAATGTTTTAATCGTTACCTGAAAAATATTATCTTTTGCTGTTATGTCTGTACATGAAGCTTAATGCAACGTAAAGGATTTGTTCCTAAAATTTCGGAACTGACAAAAACTGATGGAAGACTAACTTTTAAATAAAACATCTTTATTATTCATCTACTCAAAAATATGCTGCATTAAAATAAAAATATACATATGTGGCTTAAGCCTTAAGGTATGCAACATATTATACTTTTTTGAATAAATGAACATATAAAAAAAGCATTCATACACAGCTCACACCGCGTTATAGTAAGATTAATCTTACTCAAAATTTGTGATTGTATTGTGAAAAAGATTTTTACCCCTAGCGTATAGATGTTTACACATCAAAAATAAATTTAAATTAAAACAAGTAAGTAAAAATATTAAATTTATATAAGTAGTAAAAATAAAAATTCTCAAGTCTGTTCCAGAATTATTAAATAAGTAAAATTTAGTCTGATTCGGGCTTGATTCAAGCACGCGCGGGATTGATTAAAGTACGCAGTTTAGGATTGATTCAAGTACGCGGCGGATTGATTGTGTACTTGATTGTGGGCTTGAATCTACATGCAAGACGACGTGTATTAGCTACTTGTCGGCTATGCTCGAGTAATGGAAATGAACAACAACAAGAGCACTACAGCGATTTGTGGCCATCATCAAGCAAACAAACACCAACACAGTACGAGTGCGACTGCGTATAAAGTTTATAAACAAACATACTCGTACTTAAAATAAGATGTTTTTTACATGAATAAAGGCTAGTCAGCCTAAAATTAAGTATTTTGCACTTGAATATTCCGACTTGAAACAATCTTTCAGTACTTGATTTCAGAAAATCCGGGAATACCGTACTTTTGACACCGCTTGGGATTAATGTAACTACGGATGGCCTGATTTTTCTTTTGAGTGTAGTCGGCCGGCTTTATTTCTTGAACGAGTTAAACTTTATAAGCGTGAAGATGAAGATCTTTATGAAAAATGTTGCGCAAAGTGGCTCTAGTGATTCCCAATTGTTGTCGATGAGTTGATGTTCCAGGCTCATTCTCAACACTTTGCTGTACATCAGCTATATTTGCATCACTACGGCCACTACGAGCATATTGTTTTGGTCTATTGTCAGCAACAGTACAGTGAGCCTCAAATTTTGCGATTAAATTACACACAGCGGTCTCAGAAGGAGCCTGATTACGAGGAAAAGCTGCTCCAATTTTACGAAGTGATACAGGGGCTATTCACATATTACGTAACGCTCCAGGGGGGGGGGTTAAAGATTTGTTATGGATTAGATAATTTATACTGAAAATTTTGTAAAAAGCGTTACGAGGGGGTGGGGTATAAAAACTTCAAAAATAGCGTTACGTTATGTGTGAATAGGCCCACAGTAAAATTTACACCATTTTAATAGTAAATTTTCACAATTAAAATTCTATGTTCAAGAGTATAGCGTTCAATGATTAAAATTTCCCAACTTTTTACTAAATAAATGTCAACGGATCACAGCCCAAATCTTGACATTTCATCATTTGACAGCCAATTTACTTCCTAACCTCAACTTTGCCCACCCTTTATTTTGTTTGAGCTATTTAAGTTAGATTTTCACATGAATTGTTTCGTATATACACATAATAAAAAGATTTTAACTATCGAACTTAATTTGTTTTACTTTTTATAAAAAAATATTTCATATGTATCCTTAATTGAATACACACTTATAAGAAAATAGTTTCTTATATCCATATATAGGTTTATAAGAACAAAATTAAAATTTAATCCGACTCTGAGCAATTTTTGTATGTAAAAAAAAATTAAATCAAAACAAGGAAAACGATTTAGAGAAAATAAGAAACTATAAATACACGTGTTGTATAAAATTTCAGCACTTTACTATTCTGCCAAAGAGCGACCTAGCACTTTACATTACAAAGATATTTCATGAACAAAAGAATCCGAGTATCAAAACAAAGTCACAGATTGTAGCAAACACAGCAATCACCAAATTTTTTATGGTGTTTGACCACACCCCTTTCTAAGAATTTCGATCAAACTTTTTTATATATTCGCTTATGATATTAAGCGAATATATAAAATATATTTCTTAAATAGAAAAATATATAGCCATTAAATATGTGTATCCTTACAAGTAGCGCTTTTAGCTATTTATTACAGAAACATAAAAGTGGAGATAACAGTGTTTTATACTATAACCCTAATTTGATCTTCGTTTCACTAAAATTAGTAAAAATAACAAAATACATACATATAATAAAAAGGGGATAACCGGGTTTTTAAACTAATAAATTATTTTTCAAATAATTCGAGAACCGGGTTTTTGTTTAGAAAATTTTCGATTTTGCATACTCTAATATTAATGGAATGACTGAATGAATATCGGTTTATGCAGTAGTTTGCTTTGTTGCTGCCTGCTTCTTAAATATTTTATATTCTGGGTGTTTTCTCCATGTGATTGTATATTTATAGTGAGTGCAACCTGGTTATTGTAATGTGATTTTTTAAAATATTTATTCATTCAGCTGTTAATTGGTTATACAAAAACTTTTCATTTGTGTAAAACATATCAAGGAACTTTCGTTAAATTATGAACTTTCATAAGAAATTTAAAATGTTTGATATTGTTTACAATTAAATATCTGATACGCACGCTGCACAGTAGTGTTACGCGGCCAAAAATAGTAATATACTTATAAAATTGTATATTACGAACAAAATTTGATGCTGTTAAATAATACAACTATGACTAAGAAACAATAAAAAGAATTAAACAAAAATATTATGTGTTGCCGAAGTTGTAAAGCGCCAAAATTGCACTTTCCAAACAAGTTCAATAGTTTTTAATAAAATACTGAAAAGGTTAAAAAAGTTAATAAAATAAATAAAAAAAATTTTGTACTAGATTATTTCTTTCAATATGTTTTTGATATGGTAATGCTATTTTCAATTTCAAATATTCCCAGCAACATTTTTTGTCATTTTTATAATCGGTAGTACTTTATTAATGGGTAACAAAGTAATGAGTGGTACTTATTTATCTTATTACTATAACTGCTACTTATTTTTTAATAAAATTAGTACGTATTTTTCTCATTATCTGAAAGTAGTTACAATTAGTTTATATGTGTTAATAAAATAAGTAGACAGCCACTTTTTAAGTCAACATGTGTTTGTATATGAAAACTAATTTTTGTCACTCAAACTTATAAGTTAATAATAGCTGAGTCGGTAAAGTTGTTGCCTTCATATCTGAACGAGCACAGGTTCGTATCGCAGCTTGGCCAAAAAAATAAATAAATAAAACGCTAAAATAAAATTGAAGAAATATAAATAAAACATAATGTATAAAAAAACTTTTTTATTTTTATTTCTTTATTTGACTACTTATTTTTTAGCTTTAAGTAAGCCAAATAATAACTAGTTAATTTCTGTGACAATGTAAATACATTTGTTTGGACTTCTAAAACAAAAATAAGTAGTTATCGACTTAAATTGTAAGTAGTTACAATTTAAATCCTCATATGCTTTTTTGCCTACCAGTAAGCAAAGCTTTTGCTGGGTTAACTGCAATCAGGATTGTCAGATGTGGCGACTTCTCGCCAAACGTGGCGATTTTAAAACTTGTTTCGCGTCATAATTTTCGATTTGGCAACATATCGATTTTTTTTGGCAATTTTAATATAGTTGGCTATTTTGTTGGCTATTTTTTATGGCTCATTAATTATTTTGAGAAACGTTGAAGTCAGTATGAAAAAATATCATTGGTTTTATTCTGGTAGCTTTATGCATGAATTTTGATACATTCATATGCAAGCGAAGAAAATATGTTGAAAGAGTATTTTCAATATTCAATACATACCATAGAGGAAGCCTGGGGCCAAGTGTATCCAAGTCACCAATTTTGTCGACAAGTTTGGGACTTTTTGGTAACATTGTCAGCGAAATGCCTAAAGTTTTTATGTCGCCTTTAATGGGAGAGAAGTTTTTGGCAGTTAGAAGACGATTTTTTATTGCCCCATTTTGTTGTGCGGCTGCACGCAAAAATAAAAATTTCAAAAAAATCTAATTTAATTGCCTTATCTAGTAAAAAGCTTTATAGGTGTTGACTAGAGTCATTAAAATGCACTAGGGAATCTCTGTTGCCAATTTTTTTTAATAGATTAGTAGTATTTTTAATACTCTTCAGAATTACAATTACAGTATTGTTAATAATCTAATTTTAAATATTACAAGCTCTGATTGTTCTCAATATTTCGAATGAAATTCACAATATTTTTTTTAAATACATTTATGTTTTGTTCATTTTTGATATTATTTAACATCGTGTTGTAAAGCCTCAGTCCTTTATAAAATAGTGACCTTTGCATCGCACTTGTATTAGCATTTTGTAGCCTGAAATCACTTGCATTCCTCAGATTATACGGTTGAACCTCCCCCACGTATCTTAGTTGTTCAATTAGATAAGCTGGTGCATCTGCCGTCTTCATTTTTTGTATGAAAATTATGGTATTTAATTCCAACCGTTGTCTTATATTTAACCATTTTAATGTATCCAATATATACTTTATTGACGTGAACCGATTACATTTTAGAATTGAGCGCATGCTTTATTTTGTAGCTTTTGCAATCTTGCTAGTTGTTGATCCGTGCAGCATGTGTACATAATCGTTGAACCATAGTCAAAATGTGGTTTAATAATTGTATTATAAATATTAATAGCAGTGATAATGGATACTTTACTTCTTAATCACTTAAAAAAGCAAATTTTTTCCCTATTTTTTTACATATATACACAACATGTTCTTTAAACTTTAATTCTTTATGTATTACGAAACCCAGATATTTTAAGTTATTTACTTTTTCTATTACAACATTATTTACTTGAAATGTTATTAACGTGTTCATGTTCATTTCCATTAATTTCGTTTTGGTTTCATTTAACTTTAATTTGTTGATTTTTGGCCAGTTATTTATATTATTCATGTCTGTTTTTATATTTTCGTAGCATTCCTCTTCTGTTTCTGTTTCCGTAAAAATTAACGTATCATCTGCATATAGAACAATTTCACACTTTTCCAACACATTTTCAATGTCATTTATATATGTATATAATAAATAGGAGTGTTCCTAATATTGAGCCTTGTGGTACTCCAAAGTCATTTTGCGCAGGGTTTGATTCGATATTGTTTACTTTTGTAATTTGTACTCGATTTGTTAAATATGATTGAAACCATTTTGTTTTTTTTATCAGGATGCTTCTATCTATAGTTTCGAAAGCTCTCTTAAAATCAAGAAATATAGCCAACATTTTATAGTTTTTCTTAATGAATTTCCATCTGTTTATAACATAGTTCACAACCGTTTCGCAAGAGTGTTTTTTTCTGAAACCTTGTTGATATTTAGATATTAATGCGTGTTTTTCCATATCAAAATTAAAGAGCAAAAACGTTTACTATACATTGCAATTTCCGCAATGTTAGCAATTGTTTCTGATATTTTGTTGTTCTTTACAATATTAGTGATTCCTTCAATATATTTATAATTTTTCGTGAACATGCGGCCTTGCCGGATTCTAATCAATGTTAGGGCTTGTCTCCCATATTGCAACTTCGCTCGAATTTTCTCAACGTTGTTAATGCGAGCGATTTTTTGAAAGTTGTTAGGCTCTTTGCAGTTTACACAATTTATAAACCATATTAAACTTTGTTATCATGCCGCTGCACAGTAATGTAAATAAAAAAAGTGGTAATAAATATGGAACTTCTAAACTACTAAGTGTATAGAAATTAGAATGGTTGCAAAGCAGGAGCCATGCTTTCAGAATCGTGTCTCTTGAAGTTTTCAGCTGCATGTGGAGCTACAAGTGCTGAAATTTGGCTACCTCGGGGGCTGAAAAATATTGTGCGGCTTGTAACTTTCGTAAATATTAACCGATTTTTAAATATTCGGTCGATTTTAGTAACTAGCACATTGAATCTCTCTGAATTAGCATTGCAAGCAGACAAAATAACGGAAATTACGCATTCTCTAATTTCTAGTTTAGCCTTTTCCCAGAACATTATTAATTATTAATTAACTGCGAAAATTGAAGCTCTGGAAAGAAAACTGGATTCATCTCAATGCGGCCGTAGTATACAACTTTAATAAAAATCGTCGTAAAAGCCGAAGTAATTCTAAGGCACGTGCAAGTTGGTGTTGTTACCACAAACGTTTTGATAACAAGGCAGCAAAATGTACAACACTTGCAAACACCCACAAGCAAAAAACTAAATACAATTTCGGTATCCGAAATTTCAGCAACAACAACATGCCGCTTACTTCTTAAAGATCTTACAACTAATTACAATTTCCTTGTCGATACTGGAACTGACATGTCTGCCATTACACCCTCAAACATATTTCAACGCTCTTCAAAACTAAATGGTTATTTCCAATCAAACTTTTTACCGCAAATAGAACTGAAATAAGAAATTACGGAACTGAATTACTGAAATTGTGTGTATTTAGTCGAGCAATATATGGGTTTTATCCAAAGAAATTTCTTATTGAGGCTTAAGTTCGTTCAATTTAATTTTTACAATTAAATCATACTTTTTTTATTGAGAAATAATTTTTCAAAGCATGTGACAATTGAAAACAACAAAGACCAATTTCTTGATTTTTGTAAGGGTCGAACTGAACATCGATGTTTTCGGGATTAATCACAATCCCATCGTCAGAGCTCTCTATACTCTAAGCTACTACAGCATTAAACCAGTTTGCATTAAAGCTCTATGTTTCCTGGCTTTAAGCTTATTTTATGGTGGCTTAGAAATTTACCATACCTGGCAGTTATCCTAATCAACAACCACACTTGCGCTTTTTGTTTATATTTCTCACCCAAGATTAAGAAAGCTCCTTTCTCTAATTCTTAGGGCTTACATATGTTTTTTTTTATCCGCAGCAGTCTTTTGAAAAAATCAAATCGATTCCAGCTAGTAATCACTCATATGAAAACCCGTTTGTTCACAAAGATTTGAGGAATTCATTATATGTATGGAAGAAATTATACTCAGCTGCATCTTTATCTCCAAAATATGCTGGTCGATATCAGGTATTAAATAGAAACGAGAATTATTTTAAAACACAAATAGGATCAAAAAGAGAAACCGTTTCAATTGGTCATATTAAACCTGCTTTCATATGCAATGAAGTAGCTGAAATTACATTTATATAAAAATTTAAATTATCTGCCAAAAACAACCAGGGTCTATATCGGGAATAGAACCAGAGACCTTTGGACTGACAAGCTAGCATTGCTACCAACCAGTTCATAGTCCGGATGAAGAATTTTTTGTCTTTTTCTTATCGAATTTTTTCTATTCCTTAATGATCATCTGATGCACTATTTTATTGCCATATTAAATATCATGATACAAATTTTTATCGATTTTATATAAAATTTTCAAAATCGGTTTATAAATCTCAGTAAAATCCGGATTCTAGATTTAGATATTTATTTTTTCTTAATCTTTTTCTTAATATTTCTTTTTTCTTTGAATTAATTCAGTGTAATTTTTTAACAAAATGCTGCAGATTGTAAAGCTTAGTGCTAGCTTTACGTACAAAAAAGTTTAATGGACGTTATTGAGGTATGACAACTTTATCGCTGTAATATTGAAATACAAAATGAATGGAATCTGAAGATGGTAAAATGAAAACGCTAGGAATAAAAGTATGGAATTAAGAGCACTTCAATTTGAATATGTGTTTGCGATAAATCCACTAAAAATCAAGCATTTTTTTTAAAAAATATGTATTTCAAACTTGACTACCAGAATGGTTTAAAAAACGCAATCAATAAATTTTAAAAAATTGGTAGGTTTTAAACGGTTTTGGTAGATTTTTGTGGAAATTTTGTAAGAAACAATTTTTTCCAATGGCAACGCTGCATACCACGTACCTAATGAAACCTTGTTCATGGCTTTATAAGGCACCCTATGCAAAGTTTTTTATTTGCACCTAAACTCAAAAATTATTTTGAAAATAGATTATTTTCGACCATTGCCAAATGTAGGGTACATGGTCAAAATGAAGAAAAATGTCCGCTAAATATATCTTTAAA
Organism: Panzeria rudis; assembly: GCA_956483635.1. Lineage (NCBI taxonomy): Eukaryota > Metazoa > Arthropoda > Insecta > Diptera > Tachinidae > Panzeria > Panzeria rudis. The sequence goes on from OY101449.1 coordinate 78,638,931, forward strand.
GCATGGCATTTCACCGTGTAAAAAAATTAAATTAACATTTCTAACAAAATTTTTTTACAATTTCATCTCAGTACTTTTAACTACCGAAATTTTTGGAGAGGAAGTTGGTCTTATTTTCATATTAATGTTTTTGTGCTGATTTGGCATCTTTTTTTGAAGTTTTTGTTTGGTACAATACTATAATTTCCATCGCTATGATTTCCCATAACTTCCTAATTGCGCATTATAGTGCCCCTTATATGCGGCGCATTATAGTGCCCCTTATATGCCATTACGTGATCGGCACAGTTTTTTTCTTTTTTTACAAAAAGACCTTTCTAGGAAGATTTACAGTCAAAATCCGAAAAAATTTGGTCCACGCAATATATTCTTTTTCTTGTTTATTTCTTGACATTCACGCAACAATCATTTTTTGTCTATGATGGATGTCGAAGTCAATATAAAATATGAAGTTTGACATACATACAAGGCCAATTTAATTCACCCTGCTACCACCTTATTAAATTATTTCACCTAATTGCATGCTTCAGTAAATGCTCTTGAACAAAAATATATAGGAAAATCAACAGTAAAAGTTCGTCTAAGTTTTAATATAGTAAAAAGTAATAAAATATACGAATCGAAAAGTATTAGAGTGGGCCGGTTTTTAATTGAAAAAACCCGGACTATTCGACATTCGAAAAATAAACATTTTGAAAAACCCGACAACCGTATTGCGGGAAAACCCGGCTGAAAAACCGAGTCCATCACCCTAGTACATACCTATAATATCTATTAAATCTCTACTTCTATAATTTTTCTAAAACCATTAATTTTGAAGTGGAACGAATAACGAGCCTATTTTCATTTGTGTTGATTGTTTCTACATCACTAACATTTCTTTTTGCTTTTATGTGTTTTGATGGTGTTTTTTTTTTGCTAATTTTGTTGCGAATTTTGTTTAACTTAAATAATTAAGTGACATATTCTATACAATTTAAAAAAACATACGTAAACGCTTATAGCGAAGACTTCAAGCTTTAATTTAAAGCATATCATGTATTCCTGTATGCTAAATTTGCAAAGATATTTGAAGTTGAAATTGATATATCGATGATATGAATTTATTGAAGGTTTATAGTAGGTGCATACCATCTTTAAATCTATTTTAAAATTTTCATGTAATATACATTTTTGAATGCAATTTTATGAAATTTTGCTTAAAAGTAATCTGTTGCCCTGTTTTAAATATTTATGAATATGGCTATAAAATTGTGCAGATATGTAAAAATATAAAAAAGAAAATTTCGTTATTTTGTGTGAATCAACAACCATCTCAGCGCAAAGTAATGAAAATATACAAAAGATTCAGAATGCAATAATGCTTTATAATCACATATTTTAACATTTAAACAATGGTGTGAAATTTCATATAATTATAATACATATTTATTTAATAAGTGATGTGTATATCTGAAAGCAAAGACGAAAATGAACCATTGGCGGAAATAAGCTCAAATGCTAAAGAAGGCGTGCGATAAGTGACTCTTTTGCTATTCATATCCCCTTTTTTCAAAGATGTTTAAATAAATATTATTTAAAAAGTTTAAATCTTATCTCCAGTTTTTGACTTAATAATTAAATGGGTCTTAGACTTAATTTCTATTTAAATAGAAAATTAATTTTTATAGATCATATTTAAATATAACTTATATCTCCAATCTTGAACATTTAAATTCGATTTAAGTTTTATAAATCACCATATCATTTTGACTGCTTGTTGTTCTTGTGGAAACAAAAAAATGGTGGCCGCTAGCAATTTAACTTTTTTTGCCGAGCAATTTGGGCTTTCTTTGTCTTTATTTTTCTTTTTGTGATTTTGTAAGCTGTTTTTATTCTTTTAAAACATTGAAGAAACTCTTCATTATTCTTATTTCCTGAATGAAGAAAAATACATTTTTTGGAATTTCTCTTTGTTTATGTTGAACAGCTGCTTTTTGGGAAATTAAGGCGAAATTTGTCGTATTTTTTGGTGCTACCATATTTTTGTCACAATTAAATAAGAACAACTAAATACGACTGAAAAACAGAACGTGTATTTAATTACAATTTAAATTTATATGAAAATTAACTAAATTTTGACCGGTTAGACCGGTTGTTTTAAGTGTCTTGCAGTTATTAACTTTAAAGGCCGTGTCAGATACAACTCTGTCGCTTTGCGTGACGTTTCTAACTTTAATAGAAAAATGTAAAGCAAAAGGTGTATGACACAATGAAAACTTTGACAACACTCGCGCATTGCTCGTTTACCAAAAAAGTAGTTGATAATTTGGATATATATTTTTTTTGTTATAAAAATAAAAGTCAATTATGTTATTTTACGATTTATTATAAATAAATAAATGGCACATAAATATGTATGTGCCTCTTATTAAAACAGATTCAAACGCACGATATGTTTCGTTTGCCAATATAATAAAAGAAAATTATTCCAGCTGATTGTCAAAGCAAGCAAAAAGATGACAGTTGCCGAACTTTTCGCTTCACGCTGTGTTAAAAGTGCTTTAGTAGCATGTTTCGTATAAGTACAGGGTGTTTTTTTAGAGGTATAGAACTTCGAATTGAAATAAAACACAAGAAAATCGTTTTAATGTCCATCAATATGGCTTTATTGGAAGGATAATTTTATGCCATTAATGTTTAAATATGATTTCGGGCATGTGGCCACATGTGGCTGGCTCGAATAAAGCCAATTCTACAGGTCCAATTTTCAACCACTTTTTCGAGCATATGGGGCCGTATGTTGGCAATAACGCCACGAATGTTGACTTCCAAGTCCCCTAACGTTTCTGGTTTGTTGGCGTAGACGAGCGACTTCACATATCCCCAAAGAAAATAATCCAATGGTGTCAAATCACACGATCTTGGTGGCCAATTGACAGGTCCATTCCGCGAAATTATGCGCTCATCGAATGTTTCCTTCAATAAATCGATTGTGACGTGCGCTGTGTGGCATGTAGCGCCGTCTTGTTGGAACCACAACTCATCCACATTCATGCCATCCAATTCGGGAACAAAATAGTCGGTTATCATGGCTCTATACCGGTCTCCATTAACGGTAACTGACTCTCCAGCATCATTTCGGAAGAAGTATGGCCCAATGACTCCACCAGCCCATAGAGCACACCACACAGTCAGTTTTTGTGGATGTAATGGCGTCTCAAGGGTCTCATGTGGATTCTCTTCACTCCAAATGCGGCAATTTCGGTTGTTGACGCAGCCATTCAACCAAAAATGAGCCTCATCACTGAACAAAATTTTGCGATGAAAATCAGCATCGAGATCAATCTCATTTTCGGAATAAATTTGCACGATTTGCAAGCGTTGTTCTTTTGTCAACCTGTTCATGATGAAATGGCAAACCAAACTAAATATTAATCACTTGACAGCTGACAAAATGGCCGCCAGTTAAAAAAGTGATGCCAACTTAAAGTTCTATACCTCAATAAAAAAACACCCAATATATACATTTCATCTTAGATGTCAAAGCGAATCTGTAACGCAACGCGAAGCAAAAGTTTTATCTGACATGGCCTTAATGCTACAGCTTCATATCAGTGGCATTAATGTCAATGACAATTTGCCTAAAGTTTATAACATATACTGTTGCTAATACTGCTGTTATATATTGTTGCTGCTTGTTTTTATAAATAAAAAAAAATCGTTTGGGAGTTTGAACTGAAAACAACAAATTTGAGTTGTTTATTGTTGTTTGAATATAAATATCCAAATGAACATTTTTATTTTATTTAGAAAAACAGGCAGTAAGACTTTCCATCTTGCATTTGGTAAATTAAACGAAACAAAGAAAAAGCATATTGTTGTTGGTAACATCCAATAAGACGGTGAACACCAAGTGCTTAAGTGCTTGGCAGGAATCAAACCTGCGACCTCGCGGTTAATAGCATACTATCCACTACACTACAGGGGTATAAACGCTGTTAAGTGTTTTATACACAATAGCAATTTTATTAGTTTATACAATGGCGCTATTCACTGTTTGGTGCAAATAGTCTTGCGAAGGAGCAAATGCAAAATATAGTAGCTTTTTTATGATATCTAACGGCTACTATGTGTATTTTGTTGTTGGATTTTACAAAAAAACTACGATATTTTGCATTTGCTCTTTCGCAAGCTATTCGCACCAAACACTTAATATCACCATTAAAATTTTAAAACAACCAACGAATTAAAAGTGCAGACCGGAAATTGCTTGAAATATAAGAACTTAATTTTTTCCGTTTGTTGCACAGACATTTAACCCATCCTCAAACTCTCATATGTCATCAACAGTACTAAGTTTATGTTTTATGTAGTTGCTTTTGCTGCTGGTGTTGTTGATGTTGTTTTCCAAGTTTGTCTTGCTTCTATTGTATTAATACTATGCAGTCATATCAAGACAATAGAGGTAAATGCAAAAAAAAATCTGTAACATGTCCACACATTAAGAGAGGTCACAAATAAAAAACTAAAATGCCTTGCATTTAAGAATTCTTAAATACCATACATTTAAACATTTACAATTGCATAATTCACAAAACATCTTGTATCATTGTATATATTGTATTATAATATTGAATACAGTAGTGTAAAATTTGTTGTTGGTAATTTTCATATAAATATGAAATACACTGCTATACTTTTATTTCATATGTTTTGAAAAAGTCATATTTAATACGATACTCAGATAGTATTTGTTTGTACTCTGAGAGAGTATTTGTATGTATCTTGTTCTTCTTTTACCCATCAATAGAAGATAAAAGTCGATACAATATACACTGGATGTTCACAAACAAATAAACAAAGAGTGTATTTGATACAAAATAGAATATACAACTTGTTGTGAATCAAGCAAATGTAAATTTACACTCATGTGTATACATACATGGATCAATTATGCAAAAATTGCCATAATCATAAACAATACATTTTATCAATATGAGAGAATCAAAATATGTACTCCCTTTTCATTGTTTTTATTTTGTTGCATTCTTATTCTACTTGTATTTAAAAATTAATATACATACTTATGTACATATATAAAAGGAGTCGAGTGTGTTTGTGTATGGAACCCCAGAAAAATAATAATAAAATCCAACAAGAAACAAGCCATAATAATGCCATCATGATATTTAAACAACTTAATACATTTTATTCAAACTCTCATATGGTACTTGCCTAATTGTGTACGGTAACCATACACCAACAGTCATAAACACGCATGGGCAACATGGAAAAAATCAAAAACGTTTTTTTTTTCTTTATGTACACAGATTTTAAAGGTAATGATTCCTAACCCGTCCTTCAATACATAATTGTGACAATAAGGAATAAGTGCTTAAGTCGAGATAAGCAAATTTTTAGTTAATATAACCATTGTATTCTCCATATTCAAAAGTACCTCTGGGCAAATTTTCATTTACTTCGAACGATTTTTCAGAAAGTTACAGGGTGATGACTTGCAGCTTAACTTTTTTTTAACTCATAATCTCATATGGAATAATTGTTTAATTCAGCTTTTAATATATTAAATTTCAAATTGAATATCTTTATTATATTAGAAGGAACCATATATTCCTAACTTAAAAGAATCGAAGAACGAAAAGTCAACATTAAGTGCACTAGGAATAAATTTCTAAAAATCCACTTGAACGTTTAAAAGTGCTCTCCTACAAAACTATAAAATATGACTTAAGCACTTTTTCCTTTTTGCCACAGATATGTTGGTTTTACTTTTTTAAAATCCTTTTCGTATTAATTAATATTTTCAACATACATATTTGTAAAAACTTTGTCTTAGATGAAGACTTTAGTTTATGTGAACTGCAGTTCACTATTTACATACATATATTAATTATCTAATCCAGGGGTGCCCAAAAGTTTCTTATGGAAGAGCAAACACCAACACATATAAAGAAAAACTAATTTTTATTCAATATTTTTTGTTGTAAAAACCAATGCATACAAAAAAATATTTCATATATTTATTTCCCAGCAGCTAAAGTTGCAACTAGTAACGCTTTGGGACAGTCATATTACTAGTTATAATGGTAGTAGTCAAAAAACGACAGTCATATTACTAGTTGTAACAAGAGTAGTAACGTTACTGGTCAAAAAAGAACAATCACATTACTAGTTGTATCGAGACTAGTAACGATACTAGGCAAAAAAGCACAATCATATTACGAGTTGTATCGAGACTAATAACGATACTAGTCAAAAAATGACAAAATTTTCAGGTATACGATTTTATATAAAACCAATTGTTAGCTATTGAAAAAATAAGTAGAATGTGGCTCAGTGGGTAGAGTACTTGCCTTGAGCCAAAGCTTTTTTTAAGAGTTACAAAACTCTTAATAAAAATACTAGTAAGCGCACTAGTTTACAATAACCAGGATTCCAACTGTGATATAACTGTATACAAATGAACTAGTTGGTCCCCTATGACAACCCAATGTTAAAATCGATAGTTCGATATATGAAAAAAGGATAGATAGGCAACTAGTCTGAAGCAAAAAGCAACTAGTATAGTTCCAACTGCATACCAGTTACTTTGCTTGCAGGGTAGTGCTGAATGCTATATGTGTATATTAAAATACACAGCCAAACACACGTATTCCTAGTGCTGAGTGCTGTGTGTGTTTTAAAACACAGCTTATAGCTAAGTGCTTTTACAAAAACAAATGAGGACCCAGCGCATAGGGCTTGGGCAACTCTGATATAATCTGATGATGTACAAATTTGTATTAGCACAAACAAATCAGATATTGATGATTGCGTCTACATACTTTATGAAGACCTCAAAGGAGTTCATAGCTGGGTGCCAGGAAATGGTCTTTGTGTAAACATTAATAAATCTAAATGCTTGGTTATAACAACAAAAACAATCAGGCTGACTATTAAATCCTAGATAGGAATTGTGAAATAAACAAAAAAAAATCTAGGTATTATATTCAATAACACGTTAATATGGTCTAATCATATATAGGCAATTCACAATTGGGGTATTCACAAGGTGTCTTATACGGGACCTATAGGGACCCAAGTGGGCTGGTTTTTTTTTTAATCTTTAAAACTGGCACAACCTAAGGTGTCTTATCATGTCATAAAGTGCTAATATTTTAAAATAGTTTAAAAACATTGTTGTTGTGCTTCAAACAAAAAAGTCCTAAAATAATAAGACTTTTTGTGCTGTGTTTATTATTTTGTCATAACTGCATAGCAAAAATCTGAGCCGAACGGCCGAAACTCTTTCGTCGAGCCGGCGATAATATTTACAATCCGCCGCCATTGATATAAATGAATGTATGTAATAAGCAGTAAAGTATGTCCTAAAATTGTGCACAGTTCCTTAATTTCACATTTGATTATATTTTTACAGCTGTGTAACAAATAAAAATAAAAAAGCTAGACATTTAAAAATATGCGAGTGAGAAAATTTTGTTTGTATACTTTAGCTGGCTGGCAGTCAAATAACGTTTTTCCACTAGCAACCACGTGGAAAATTAGTCGGATCAGACACCGGCAACAGCTGGTTTCGTTTATGTTTATGTATTTGAACAATTGCACTTTCTGTGCGTTGAAATTTGTTTTTACTTGAATCAAAAATGAATTCAGCTGGTTTTCAATTACTTTATTAACAAGTTGAAAAATGTAAAAACAAACTGGCTATTATTAAAATTTTTTCACTTAATCTTGGCATTCTGATTTCAAGTATTTATAATTGCCTTTTTTATCAGCTGATAGTAATTTGAAATAGCACACTAACTTATGAGGGATTGCTGACAGCAGTCATACATTTTCGTGCTATTATTTTAAAACATATGACTTTATGACTAACTTGTGAATCCCCCAAATGTGTATCTTAAAATTTGGAAATAGCAATATATTACACCTTAAAATTTCAATGTGAGCAACGATGCAAAGCACAGCATATTAAAGTAATAAAAGTAACGATGAAGTTTGCTGATTATTTCTCACCATTTAAGCGTAGTATGCAGCTCTGCCTGAAATTCAGGCTGCCATAAGAAGTATGTGTAAAAAACAAACTGAAATTCAGGTCGCACATAAATGCAAAGGTTACACAAAATAAATTAAAAGAAATGAATCGGCTAATTGGAAGGAACTCTACACTAAAGCGAATGCCACACAGGTCAATATTCAGCTTCAATATATATGTTTGTGTGCGTTTGTTTATAATAAATATGTACACATATACGGAGGGGAAATATTGAAGAATATCAAAATGCTTTTGATTTTCATAACAAACGCACACAAGCACATATATTGAAGCTAAAACATTGATCCGTCTAGCACCCGCATAAGCCTGGATTGTAAACTTCGTTTATACAACTCTATTCGAAAACCAATATGGTTCTACGGTATCAAGCTATGGGGCACTGCGTCGGCATCAAATGTAGAGAAAATTCAAAAGCGACAAAATAACATACTCCGTGCGATTACAGTAGCCCCCTGATATATCAGAAACAATCGAATTCATAAAGATCTAGTTGTCGCGATGATTAAGACTGAGTTTTTAAAACATGTGACAAGATAAATAAAAAAACTTGAGTTGCATCCAAATCCCGTAGCCCGCAACATCATTAACTTTGGATGCCACACGCGGCTGAGAAAGAGGGACACTTGCTCTCAGCCGAACACGAGAGCCATAAGACAACCGAAGAGCCAACTGCAGAAACAAATATTTTTGTCTGGCATTAGGTGGACTTAAAAATTAAAATTTTAGGGTTAAGGTTTGATTACTTATTGTTAGTTCAATTTTATTGAAGATACAATAAATAAATATAACCGAAAAAAATTTTGTTCGAATCGATCCCACGATCTTCGCATGGTAGGCTAGAACAAAAACCACTAAGCTACTGAGGCACATTTATTTTCATTCACAATTCAATGGCTTTTCAAATAGTTTTGAAATGTTAGGCTTATAGGCCTATAGGATTCCACCTTCGTATGATGTTTAGGTATCACGGTAATCAGAGAAACCTTCCATTCTGCTGGATAGCATTTGAGGCGCAAAATACTGTTAAGAATAAATAGAATTATACGTTTTGCAGTATAAGATAGCTCTAAGAGCATTTTATTGCTTATTTTATCAGCGCCCGGAGCTTTTTTCAAATTTAAGCCCGCAATACAGTGTCCAATCTCACGAATATTGAACCTCAAAGTAACATCTGGTATAGCTCAGACGTATTTGGAGTAAATACTTTCTGCAAGTGGTTTACAAACAGAGTACCCATTTCAGCGTCAGTTCTTGCCAAGTCTCCATTCAAAGCTCGCAATGGAGGCTTATATACCACTGGTCTTTTGAGGCCTCGGGCAGCTCTCCATAGCGAATAGTCTGCTTGAGGTGTTGCGTCGAGCCCATTCAGAAATTTTTGAAGAGAAGCGGTTTTTTGATATTCTAGTAGAGTTTTCAGCTGTTTAGTGCATTCCTTCAACCTAGATTTTAGATGTGGGCATCTGTAGCGTTGCCATTCTCTACGAACTCTTATTTTTTCAGATGAAAGCGGTTCTACATCTGCTGAATAAATTTTATTATATCTCGCATTTAGAGCAGCTTGCTTAAGGTTTGCCTTAAAAATTTTAATAGAGTCATCTATGTCAGCAGGAGTTTTTAAATGGAAACTATTCAACGAAACCAATAATTAAACACACAAAAAATACGTTATAATACTACAAAATACGAAAAAATATGCTACGTCTGTTAATCGGATGGTCGGCTGAAATTAACCGGTTTAACCGTTAATCGAAAAAAGCCAATTTTAAATTAACCGTGTAGCAATTAACCGGTTAACCGATTAAATGTTAGCTAGTTTTGCGTAGTCTGTGTGCAAATGAAAAAATTATGTTTGCCAAGCCGCTTGCGTAGTTTATTTGGCCCTTGTGCAAAGAAAGTTTTGACGAAAAAAGTATTCGCAATTCCTGAATTCACAAACGTAACATAAATCATAGTGCATAGAAAATTAAGCCGTTCATGAAATCCGATGCGAAATTATATTGGAAGCATAATTCCAATCCAATTTTGTATCGATTCATGAAAACTTAACGAAATTGCTTCGCACAGTGTTTATTTTTGTGAGGGAAATTGGTGGATCTCAAAATCATTACAACACACCTTGAATTGTTGCGGAAATTGCCAATACTTTTTGAAATATCATGTGCATAAAAAATTCTCCTCGATTGCAGGACGTATTGAAATGTTGTGGTAAATTTCGAACGATTTTGGTACTCTCGATTGATATGCTATAATCGCAATTAAAATTACATCAATGATATATAAATATAATAAAAATTTAAAAATAATAAAAATTAAAAAAAATTTCGACTGAACCGCGGTAGTCGGCTTAGCCGGCTCATATTTTTAGCCGATGCGAGTTAGAGACATCGGCGGCGGGTTTTTAGCCGATGCGAGCTGGAGATATCGGCGGTGGCTCATTGTGATAAATTTTAGTCGGCGGCGGCTTTAAGCCGGCTCGCAGCCGATCGGCACCGTTCTCTGGTAAAATTTTTACCTCTTATAAATTCGACTTATTGAAATGTTTCTGTATGAGTTTGTCCTGAAAGCGACTGAGATACTTAGCAGCGTTGTCATATCGTACGCGTTCTTACGATATGACAAAACGGAAATATCCATACAGTGTCGTCATATCGTAAGTTTCTTACGATATGATAACAGTGAGATATCAGTACATGGTGTATGGATATCTCAGTGTTGTTACATCGTAAAAAACTTACGATATGGCGACGCTGTATGACTATTTTTGTTTTGTCATATCGTAAAAACGCGTACGATATGACAACGCTGAAACTTATCTAACTGAGTGAGATAGTTCAGTCAAGAGAGCTGAGCGGAAAACAAGACTCACTTAAATGACCTGATAAGACAACTCTAGCTTTTATATCAATCCCTGCTGTATAGAGATATTTTGGCACAGTTTTATGCGGGTGCTAGACGGATCAATATTTTAGCTTCAATATATGTGCTTGTGTGCGTTTGTTATGAAAATCAAAAGCATTTTCATATTCTTCAACATTTCACCTCCGTATATGTGTACATATTTTTTGTAAACAAATGCACACAAACATATTTATTGAAGCTGAATATTGACCTATGTAGCATTCGCTTTGAAATGTAATATTGTACACATGGTAGAATAATATAACAGGTGGCCGCATAACTAATACAAATGTACATTTTGGGATAGAAAATGTCAATCATTAATAAAGAGGATATGTGTGTGTTTGTATATCAAAAGCAGCAAACATACCTGTGGTATTGTGTGTGCAACGTAGTTATTTCACATATACACAACATTTGACAGTTCGTACCATGAAAAAAGTAAATAAAAAAATAATCAGCTGGTGTTCCAGGGCTACCTTGTATATTATTCTACCATGATTGTACAGTTAGAATTGGCCTTGGAATATCCGTGGCATTAATAATTTTTTGGAAGTCATTTATGTGAAATGCAATCATCATAAACGATATAGCAGTTATTTTGTTACAGATTTTTTCTATACATATTTGATAAACAATTTAAAAAAAATTTATTTGTTCTAAATGATTTTTTAAAAACTTGTATTATCAACAAACTTTATATACATTTGAATCAAATACAGTTTTATTGAATTTCATGATCTTTTTGAAAATTACCGTTGTTATATGTTTATTTTTCTCTGTGTGTACAGCTAGAATTGGAACATCAGTGCCATTTTTTCGAGTACATTTTTGTTAAATGCATTCTTTGAAAAGGAAACAGCAGATTTGTTAAATTTGAAAAAAATTTTTTTACGTAATATGCTAACAAGTCTTTCCAATAAGACTACCAGGAAACTATGTAATATGTATACTCTTTAACATTTATTTATTCAGATTTATTGTAATCCTAATCTAATGCTTTAATTTTTTATTTCTATTTTTAGGTAAGTTGGATTAACAACTCTGTAAAGTAACAAAGGAAACTTTTTGCAAGTTGTAAGTAAATAAAAAAAAGTTTAATGATAATTACACTTTTACCTCCATATATATAAAAATTTATTGAAGTTAATGTTGGTTTACTGTAAGAATTTTGTATGACAAAACCAGTTTTAATGCACACATTAACTTTACTAATCATTTATGAATATGGGGGTTAACAATTTTTCACATACAAATATAAAAATAAACGAAAAACTATTACAATTACATACTTAAAAACTAAAAACTTGTCGTCTGCATTTAAAAACTCAAGTGTATTATGAAATCAAATTAGAAGCTATCATTTGCATTTAAAACAATTTCCAAATTATAATTCTTAGTTTTTCAAGGAAATACACCCTTTTATTTTCCTTGCTCGCTTATAAACAAATGGAATAAAGTTTTTATTATTAGGGATTTTATAAAGTTGCTGTAAAGGTAAGGAATATTATAGTCCCAAGGAGGGAGTATCCATTACAAAATTATCAAACAATAGTTTATGCAAATATTTTAGCAGTTGTTTTGAACTTTATTATATGAAAATGTTTGCTGAAATTTTTTAGTTGTACAATGCTTTTATTTTAATTCCTTTGGAAATCTAAACTTATAGTTCTTAAGTTTTTTAGGCAAACACTGATTAAATCAAAGTGAATTCATTAAAAAAGTTACTGGATTGTTGTTGTTTGTAATCGTTACATACATACTAAGAGCACTTACGGTTGCTAGTAAAAGCTTGCTAGTGGTGATGATGTTGCACATTTATGAATGAATGCAGACTTTGCGAAATCTTACACTTCTGTTGCAGTGTTCTCCTCTTTATTCATTTATTCTAGTTTTAATGCATTTAAAATATTCTTTGTGCTCCTTAACGCTGCAAACTTTGAAAAGATATTCGTATTCTCATGATGCTTTATTAATTTTTTTTTATTCTACTTACTTTAGTTTCCCAAAAGAAACCGAAACCAATTAATACATTTTATGCAACTTGCTTGTGTTTCTTTACTATTTTAGTTTCATTTTTTAAAACAACGTGTTATTGTTTTCATATAGATCTTATGTAAATGAGTGTGAATCAGGGATACAAAAGTTGATACAATTGTACTTTTTTTAGCACTATTTGCAATAGTACAAGAGCACCCCAGTGACTAATTTAGCACTATTTCAAAATGTTCCCTTTTTTCTTAAAAATTTGCGAAGTCTTAAAAGCTAAATTTGATTTCAACAATGAAATGTTGTTATGATTTAACAAGCTCACGCCACAAAATTTTCTTTCAGGAAGAACTTTAAGCATTGTACCATTAAATTAAAAATGTTTCCTAATGAGAACAAAAATATTGAATCTTTAAACAAACAGTTATGAGCGCTGACGCATGTAGAAATTATTAGTTGAGTGTTATGTTTTTTCCAACGTGGTTTGTTTGAATTTGGAACGATTTTCCGTCATCCCGCGGCAAATTTGGTTGATAAACAGACCTATCGTGCCATCTGCATTATTCTCTTGAATGTTCAAGAGAACGACTGTCTTCAATATAAGCTAAACAAAGGATTTGCTTAGTTCATCTAATTCGTGTTGCTACAATTTAGAAATCACTAAGAGTTTGTTTGTATGGTCACATTGGAACGAAGGAAATAAATATATGAGAGTTTTTAGCAAGATCCTTTTAAATATATTCAGGTCTGAATAATGTATGGTTTTTTATGTACCTTTTGAAATTAAACATTAACAACCACATGCATAAATAAAATTATTTTAGGTTGTTATTGAACAGCTTTCATGCTAAAAACTGTTTAATATACAATTGTATTCATAAACACTACAATAGACATTGTGTGTTTTAAGGAATTTTAGATTTCGATACTGGCAAAACCACCATGTTTTGTAGTTGGTGTTGCAATAAAAAGATATGGTTTCATTCGGATATTGAAATAAATGAATAGCTTTTCATTGTTTTCGTGCAAGTTAAGTTTTTTTATGAACTCTCTTTATAATATATTTCTCAACTTATTTAATACAAGTTTTCTAAGAAGTAAAATCAAAAAAGTGAAATGATTACTAAAGAATTCATACTACTCTTTATATCATGTATGAAAAAGGTACTCGAATAACGAACCTACTTTTATTTGTGTTGATTGTTTTTACATCACTAAAATTTCTTTTTTTGCTTTTATGTGTTTTGATGGTGTTTTTTTTAGCTAATTATGTTGCGAATTTCGTTTAACTTAAATTATTTAGTGGCATATTCTATCAAACTAAAAAAAACATACTTAAACGCTTATAGCCAAGACTTCAAGCTTTAATTTAAATCATATCATGTATTCCTGTGTACTAAATTTGCAAAGATATTTGAAGCTAAAATTGATATTTCGGTGATATGAATTTATTATGGGTTTATAAAGGGTCCGCCATCTAACGTTTTTTTTCAACTAGTGCTTATTTCGTGAATGGTAACACTTAGCTCATGTCTGATATGACACATAATTAGTTTTATCCTTCCGCTGTACGAATATGGTGGTTGTGTATACCCTTGAACAATGCTGGGAAATATTGCGACATTACTTTGAAAATCATGGTAATGTTGCAGAATGTGTGCGAAAATTGCGTACAGATTTTGGAAGAAGAGAAGCACCGTCAGCTCCGTATGTTCGTTATCTCGTGAAAAAAGTGAAAGAAACTGGCATCCTCATCGATAAACCAAAGCGTGAAAAGCCAAAAACAGTGCGTACACCCGAGAATATTGCTGCTGTGGCAGAAAGTGTGCGTGAAGCGCCATCAACATCAATTCACCGTCGTTCTCAACAATTGAACATTTCGGAGACATCATTGAGACGAATTTTGCATAAAGACCTTGGTATGACGCCGCAGAGCTGATGTCGTTTGGACACCTCGGAGCTGCGATTTGACACCGTTAGACTATTATTTGTGGGGTGCCGTCAAAGATAAGTGTTACGTCGACAAGCCAGAGACAATTGACGCTTTACAGGACAATATTCGTGAAGCCATTGGTGAAATACAGCTGCACACAATCGATAATGTGCTTAAAAATTTGACCGATCGTGTAGGCTACTGCATGGCCAGCCGAGGCAGCCATTTGAATGAAATTATTTTTCATTATTAACCGGAAGGATTGTACTTTCAAATAAAAAAAGAAATTTGAGAAAATATTCAGTAGTTTTTTTTAGCATTTTCAAAAAAAAATATCTGGCGGACCCTTTAGTAGGTGCATACCATCTTTAAACCTACATATTTTAAAAATTTCATGTAATATACATTTATGAATGCAATTTTATGAAATTTTGCTTCAAAGAAAAATTTCCATGTAAAATCGTCGAAAACCAGGTTAACTTAACATTTTTCGGTAGTGATTTTGCTTCATAGGTGTTATATCAACATGATTTACAATAACCTTGAAAGAAAATTGTTCCTTTTGAATTAACTATATTTCATGTTGATTTAATATTCCAGTACAGTTAAATCAAAATGAAGTTGATACTGAAATAATACGAAAAATCATATTGAATCAAAGCAATTTCGAGTTGAAACAACGTGAATTTGATATTGGAACAACACGAAGAATCATGTTGAATCAAAGTTATTTCAAGTTGAAACAACGTGAATTTGATATTGGAACAACACGAAGAATCATGTTCAATCAAAGTTATTTCAAGTTGAAACAACGTGACTTTGAAATTGGAACAACACGAAGAATCATGTTGAAATAAAGCTATATCAAGCTGAAACAACATGCCTTTAATGTAGCAATTTATTAATTATTTTACTTACGTGATAGTCATCAGAAAACTTTTCGTTGTAGCTGACTGCCCCAGCCAAGATTTGAACTCGTGAACTGCAGCCACAACAGCTTCAAACTTTTCTTTACTGATACACTAAATAAATACCATCGTATGTAAAATTCATTTCATTTTAATTCTACATGATTTTAATGATTATTTAACATAAAACTTATTTGAAATTAGAGTTAGTCATGTCGATTGAAAATGAAACTTAACGTTTATAACAAAATTGTTTTAACGGTTATTTAAGGTTAGATTAATTATTTTCCGTTTAAAATTAATATGAAACAATGGTAATTTTAAACCAGCAGCAGTAAATATTCGCTCGTAATTCGTTTTTTGTCGTATACATAGACGACACATGTAAGAATAAATAACAACAAGTCACACACTAAGCAGAACAGTGAACTGTAGCAATGAACAAAGCAAGTAAAGTCTAACACACTCAAACGACAAATTATTTATTTCTTGTAAATTTAATATGATTTGCAATCAAAATTGCGGCATGTGGATTTTACATTCCTTTTTTTCTGTGTGTAGTTTAAATTTTTATGAATATGTCTGTAATTGTTTATCTACATATGTATGTTGTGATCCTGATGAAAACGGACCGATTCATTCCACCAAGAATTTTCAGTAGAGCCAAAAATAGCTGTTTGAGTAAATTTTTTCCATTTTGAGATTATGGTTGGTATCACTGCTGAGGCATGTTCCCACACTCAAAATAAAATATTGGTAAATCTAACCAATTTCATAAGTTAGAATTGCGCCAACCCATAAAATACAGTAAAAATCAACCAATGGAATTGTAGTTTAGTTGATAGTGTAAAAAAAAACTACAAACCGAAAGGTCGCAGTTTCGATGCCTGCCAAGGCTTCAGCAGTGAGTCTGTTTGTTACAGACTCACTGCAGAAGCCTTGTCTTAATCTTAGGTTCTCACAAGTTTACTAATTTTTATAAACCGGACGCCGTTACCATCTCAGCTAGGTCATATTGTTAAATAACGTTAGCACAAAGTATACATACATAGACATGTGGTGACTTGCTTGACTTAAATACAGTAATTTTTGTAAAATATTGTTGTTGTTATGATTTTAAATTGGCAATTTTAACCATAAAAATTGGTAGTTTTAACCACAAACCCAGCTAAGTCATCTTAATGAATAACGATAGTTCAAAGTAAACATAGACATAAAATTACTTAAAACTTTAAAAACTTATTTTAACCAATTAAAAATTGTTATTCATAAAAATTGCAACAACAATTTACATTACCAGCAGGTTAACTATTTAAATAGTTTGGAAAGTCCAAAAGTGCACGCCTCATAATCTCATTTAGACCGTGAAATTAAATAGGCTTCTATTCCTAATTATACTGAAGCGTAAAAAAGGACTCGATTAATGAAGTCTTTCGGTCGTTATCGTGACCACATACAGGATCCGTAAATACTGACAAACGGACGTCCGTCCAAGACAGAACTTTTTTAAACAAATTAGTTTAAAAAATAAAAATTACATTAAAAATGTCATGAGTGTTAAAAATAGTATTTTTTCTTAATATGTGTGTGTATGTATTTTTTACAAGTGCAATATATGATAAATAATAGAGCCATTTTAATTTTGAAAAATCAGTAGTTTCGCGTGAAGTGAGAGTAGTACCCACCTCAACGCCTCGCTTATGAGGCGTGCAATTGGTTAGATTTACTTACCATTTTATTTTGAGTGCATTTTACAAGTGGAATTACTCCATATTGATCCCTGAAATGATTTAAAGATATAATTTTTCCAACCTCTACATTTAGAGAGAAAGGGACCTTAAATTCTCTCATATGAAATGCTTTGGGAAAGTTAGAACCCCTTTTCCGAAATGCTGTATTTATACACAAGATTTTATGCTTTACTTTATTTTACACTCGTAGAAAAAAAAACGGAACAATACAGAGAAAAATGCATAGCATATTTGATGCCTAGCTAAAACTGCTAAAATATAAAACTATTTAAGAATTAGTTTAGTGCTTTTATTATTGCTGATAAAAAATTTATAAAAATGTTCTTTTAAAAATTTGTTGGTAGCCGTCGGCTTGTAGTCAAATTTTTGCTTTGCCGCCGCAAAATTTTATATTGTCAAATAAGAAATCATTTCACACAGCTGAAACATTAATTTTTTACAGACGTCAAAATATTATATTGTCAAAAAAGATATCATTTGGCACAGCAGAAACATGAATTTTTTTCTTCCACAGCAAACATTTTTTAACATAGTACTTTTCTACCGTTTGACACACGCCCAAAGTTTTAAAATTGGTTGAAATTTGTGAAAGTTACTAGACTTCTAATGTGTTTTATATGTAATGCATTTAGATTTAACCCACTGTAGAGCCGGTAGTTCATATCCTGCAAATTTTTGGAAACAATAGTGTGCCAATATAGCCCCTCATGTATTCACATATCATCTTTCAAATAACTCTGACCAGTTGCTTAGCAGTTATATATTTTTTACCATTTATTTTGTGAGCAGCTCCACAATGCACTGGGAATGTGTTACATGTATTATTTTGCATTGATATTTTGTTTAACAAAATTTAAGCTTTTTCAATTGCCAACCGATTTTTAATATTTTAGTGCTTATGTAATAGTTATAAGATACACTTTTAAAGAAAATAAAAAAAATATTAGGCTCTCAAGCAAAGTGTTGCAAAAAAATACGCAAATCGCATTTTTCTTTTGATGATATTTCTATGACATATAAGTCAAAATAAAATGCAGTGAAATTTTTTTTAATATATTGTATATTGCAATTTTTTAAAATAGCAAAATTATCTACTTAACTAGACCTACAAGTCTAAGTCGTTTTTCACTAGTAAAAAGAACATGCAATATTGTACCAGCGTGTAATTATGTATTCTAAAAAAATCAATGTGTGTGTAATTTGTCTTTCTAAAGACAAAAAATATATTTTTAACCATTAAACTAGTATATTCTTATACAAAAATTGGTACTGTATATGATGGCAATTTTGAAATTGGGATAATTTTTTAAAGAGCACATTGCTTCTGAAATTTAAAACGTGTATATTTAATAAAAGAAAACAATTATTTTTCTACTATTTAATATTAATTTTATACCGAAAATTTATTTAATTTTCCATCCCTGCTATGCCCCCTGCTTAAACTTTTTTTCATTTTCTCTAGAACTTAGCTGAACGTATAAGAGTGTGATATTTATATGAAATTTGTACGTGCCTTTTCTAGTAATTTGTTTAATGTAATGAACAAAAACTTTTCGGTTTTGCTTTATAAAAAAGTTTTTACAAATTTTATTTCACTTTGTATATTGTAAACAAAAATTGTTATACGTAGTAGTGATGTTACGAATATTCGTATTCGAATCGCCGAATATTCGCCTCTTTCGTGATATTCGTATTCGTATTCGCCAAATTCAAGCGAATATTTTGTGAATACGTTCAAAATCATGTTAAAGTAATACTCAAAGCTCAGTAGAGGAATGTTGAACTTCAAAAATAAAAGTTTTGAAGTCTTTTCGCCATCAATCCTTTTGCGCGGTGTGTAAATAAGCTACGCACCACTAAACATTCGCTCGCTCGGAACAATCGCCGCTGGTGTCACTAAATATTGATCGGTTATACGTAAAAGAAGCTCGTATTTACTTTCCACCAAAAATTTAAAAAAGTGGCATTCAGGTGCTAAGTTAATACTTTCAAATTCCGTCATCGGAATATCATAACAATGTTAAATACCTATATTATTGTGACATTTTTTCTCAATTTATAGTTATTGATGGAAAGGGTAGATTTTTTTTTCAATTAAATTTGAAATATTAAGTGGTACTAACTATTTAGATTGAATATTCGTATTCGAATTCGGCGAATATTGTTTCAGATATTCGTATTCGCGAGTATTAAAAATTGATATTCGTAACATCACTAATAAGTAGTATTTGTATATAAATAACTTGTGCTCATTTACTCAAACAACATCATAACTAAAAGAACTAGTTTTGCAAAAAATTACTTTTAAAATTTTCAGTTTACACAAAAAAAATTGTCAATGTAAAATCGTTGAAAAGCAGGTTAATTTAAATTTTTTCGCTAGTGATTATGTGCCTAAGAAGCATGTTAATTCAACATGACCTACAATAATTTTGAAGGAACATCTATCTTTTTTAATTAACTATATTTCATGTTGATTTAATATTGCAGTACAGTTAAATAAAAATGAAATTGATACTGACATAATACGAAAAATCATGTTCAGTCAAAGTTCTTTCGAGTTGAAAGAAAGTGAATTTGATATTGGAACAACACGAAGGATCATGTTGAATTAAAGTTATTTCAAGTTGAAACAATGTGAACTTGATATTGAAGCAACATTAAGAACCTTCTTGAATTATAGCTATTTTATTAATTATTTTACTTACTTGATGGTTATTAGCAGTACTCGGACTTTCATGCAAAATCATGTTTTTTGTGGTGTTTGATAACGAGGTATTGACAAATTATCTATGCGAATCATCAAGTTTTAAGTAGTTTGGCATCGATTTGTAGCTGCATATTTTGGTGGTAAGTGCATATTTTGACAATAAATGCATATTTTTGGTGTTATAAAAAATTTTTTAGTGCATATTTCTCAATTTCTTAAAAAAATATCAATAGGCTGAGAATGGATGGGAACGGAGCATCAGTTAGGTTGCCAATTGCTAAAAATTATACTACTGATGGAAACTCGTAACTGCGAGCTGTCAATTTCAGTTGCTATTTAGTGCCTTTCTGGCAACCATTAATTTTGATTTGCGCACTGGCAACGCAACTAAAGTTCCGTTGTATTAAATAATATACCCAACTGTGTTTGTTTTATGTTTTTTCTCTAATAATAATAAACATTTAAAGCAAACATATTTTCATATTATTTTACTCTTGGTACTTTGTTTGTAGGTAAATGCCAGTGTGATCGCATTTTAAATATTAATGGAGCTAAATCGTCTTCAGAAAAGAGCTACAAAATTTGGTAAAGAGCTAAAGAATAGAGCTAAATTTATTTTAATGATTTGAAATTTCTCTAAAAATAAAATAATATACATTCTTACGAAAATAAAATACGTAATTTATTTAACAACGAAATTCTCCAGGAACTTAAAAATTCTTATACATATCTTCATAAAACACATTTTATATACATACATACATATGCACGTATAAACAAAAGCAAGAAAAACATAAGTAAACAAAACATTTCCGTATGCACAATATACATTATGGGGTCGGCTATTTGTGGGAATAATTTTTGTATGAAAATGTTCAAGTCTTACCACCCCCACCCCATCCCAAATGAAGGTTAGAGGCAAAAATGACTTCAAAAAAATTCACGACCCTGGGACCACGCATTCCCGTGCCGACTTGCGGTTAAATTACATTTATACGGCATTATGACCTACAAGTAGAAAAATATGACAACCTCATGAAAAATTTTCTTCTAAAAAGTTGTTGTCTGTAAAGTTTTCAAAAGCTTTTGCCTAACCGACTTTTATCTAAATCGTATATTTAACAAAATATGTAAACTGCAAAATATCGAAAAAGCCTATGACTATTAAAATAACAAAAAAAAGGCCATAAATATGCAAATATCGGGAAACTTTTTCGTTCCCTAGAAATTGAAGTTGTTTCTTAGTACGTTGGGTCGCTGAACGCGAATCTGAACTCCAATTTTTTTATGTTTTAGTTTTCGAGATATACCGTTAGTTCGAAAATGAAGACAATTGCACGGCATATATTAGCATAAGTGGAGAATGGTTTGCCGTATTCAGTTAAAAATTCGACAATAAAATTATCTTTAAGCATAGGAACATTGTTTCGAAATCCGGCCATTAGTTTCAGAGCCTAAAAATCAAAAATTTTATAATGGATACATGGAAGTATGTAATATTATTTTATCGTTTCTATTTTTTAAATGGGCTATGACACCACGATTAATTCCAGTCATTACTCTAGCGTTATCTGTTCGTAAAGCAACCATATTTTCTATATTTGAATTAAAGACTTCTAAAATTTTAAATATTGCTAAAGATATTCCAATTGCTGTTGTGTCCTCGCTAAGGTGTAAAAATGTGCTGATAATTTTCTTTAAAGATTTACTGTAATACCGAATGACCTACACCTGGGTACAAAGTTGTGGAAAATACGTATTTTAAATAAATAAATTCAAAATACAAATGGCTTTTTAGTTTTCTATTTCAAATAAAAAATACAAAATTGTTTTTAAAAAAGTATTTGAAATAGAAAATATAAAATACATATTTTCAAAATACATTTTCTTTTATAATTCTAATTTTCATTTAAAATATTTTTTCAATTCAATATATGTTGTGATCTTATAGTGTGTTTCCAATTTTGCAATTTCTTGCGAATTTTTGCAATGTTTGCGATGGAAGCGATTTTTTGCAATTTTTCAACGTCTTTACAGCTGTAGCGATTTTTAATCAATGTTAGATTTTGCTATCATGACGCTGTTAGCAATATTTTGCGAATTTATCCCATTTTCGCGTTTTTTGTCGAACATTTGGCATTCCTTACAGTTTTAGCAACTTTTTATTAATATTATGGCTTTTTAAAATTTTTTTAAATTTTCCCCATTTCCGCGACAGAAGTGATTTTTCCAAGGTTTTTCGGTGTATTAAAATTTTAGGAATTTTAAATCAGTATTATACTTTGAAATCTTTCCAATTTCAGCAAGATCTAGCGAATTTTCGTCATTTTCTCGATTTTGTCCATGTTTTTGGCATTCCTTACAGTTTTAGCGAGCTTTATTCAGTTTTAGGGCTTCTTTCTAATTTTGCAAATTTTCGCCACTTCCGAAATAGGCGTAACTTTTTTTACATTAAATTTTCTTCATGCAGCTCGAGCGACTTTTAATCAATTTCAGTACTTGACATCGACTTATGCCTTATTTACGGAATTTTAGTCATTTTTGCAAACTACTCAAAAAACTGTGCACGAAGACAAAGCCAAGATTAAAAATTGATTGCGCTATTGCTTATATTTTACAAATTTAAAATATGTATTTTGAAATGTTTCAAATAAAATATAAAATACTCTTGAGGCCAAATATTTCAAATAGAAAATAAAAATGGTATTTTGTATTTTCTATTTGTTTTTTTTATAAAAGTATTTCAAATAATTCACATCTCTGTTTATTAAATTATTTATTTGAGTTATTCTCCCAATTTTATTTATAATAAAGATTTATTTGTTGAGGACTAAGCAATGTTTATATAGGTACAGAACAGTGATGGCCAAACATACACTATCTTATTCTTTGCTTGTGTATGTGCTTCGCGACTAAATACCCTCTAGTCAGCCTAGAATCATATGTCTCTATGCCAACACTCATTTCTCTAGTGACAATCGCACTAGTTAAAATGTCGACAAATTTCCTTTTATGCGAGATAAGAGATACGTTATAGACAACAGTTCTAGTGTATTTCTGGTGACGATGTCAACGAAAGCGTCAATTGTTTGTTTTCTTTTTTTATTCTGCTGTGCAGTCAATAGCAGAGTTGCAAGCCGAACGGCGCCTAGCCGCTGCAGCTTCTGATTGACTGTTTCGACTTTAAACGAATATTTTTAGATGAGAGAATGGCCACCACTGGTATAGAAAAATAAAATAGATTCATATCGAATATAAATTGTTTTTTGGGTTTTTTATAGGTTTCTAAGCATACTACGCTTATTTGATTGTGGTTTGCAAACAATTTTTTGCAAGTCTGTACATAAGATAAGAGGTTTGAAACTTTTCAAAAGTATGGTTGAACTCTATTGATGATTTGAGAAAGCACCAAAGAAATGCACATAGACATTGCTTAACCCTCAACAAATAAATCTTGATTTTATATCCAAAAATATATTTTGATAAGTTTATCTATTATTTTTTGTTGTAGCTTTTTAAAACTACCTAATAACACTTGAATTATCGCGTACCTGCCCTTTAGTCCAATTTCCAAAGTCCTATATCACTACTCAACACTGAAAAATTAACTGACTTTTCAACGTGCCCTATGATTGGCCAAACTACTCAGCATAGAACTGCATCATTAGAATTTTTACACCACGTCACAATAGGAATATGCTCTTCTTTATTTTTAGGTTAAATATGCATTTTTCGCTATTTCCTTACACATTTCAAAATTAAACATCGAAATGATGATATGTTTTTATAGAACTTAATGTTCGCAAAATTTCCTGTCATTTGAGTTTTATTTTATTTACAGTTTGTGTTATTTAAGATATTCTACCAATTTATTGAAAATAATGATTTATTTGTTGAGGGTTAAGCAATGTCTATATGCATTTCATTGATGCTTTACCAAGTCGTCAGTAGACTTCAACCGTACTTCTGAAAAGTTTTAAAACCTATTTGAGAATCTACAAATAATTTTTTGAAAATCACAAAAGAATAAAATAGATTCATATCGAATATAAATTGTTTGTTGGGTTTTGTGTAGGTATCTAAGCCTACTACGCTTATTTTATTCTTTTTTGATTTTTAAAAATTATTTGTAAATTTTTAAATGGGTTTTGAAAGTCTGTGCATTAGATGAGAGGCTTAAAACTTTTCAAAAGTATGGTTGAAGTTTACTGACGATTTGGTAAGGCAGCAATAAAATCTATTTAAACGCTGCTTATTCCTCAACAAATAAATCTTTATTTTATTACAAGATTTAAATAGCTTTTTTTAGTATTTTTTATACGCCAGTATATACATATCTTATACTAAACTAATGTACCCTTTGTAGTTTTCCTTATTTGTCTTAGGCAATATAAATTTCATGTTGTACGATGATCAGCTTACTGAATTTTCAATAATACACTGTTTGCAACTCAAATTTAATGTTTTTGTTATATTGGCAACATTTGGACTAATTTGGCGATATTCGAAGAATCATTTGGCGGGGAGGGTAAATACCAATCTGACAACACTGATTGCGAGTGAATTTCGAATATGTAAATTTTTTTTATTAATGTTAATACCAAAAGCCATTATGTGGACATTGGCATTAACACCAGTGATGGACAAACTTTTGGGGTGCTTTCATTATATATGATAGCTGCATTTTGTAATAATAATATCGTCCTTTTCCCCACAAAAGTAATAACGCCTAAATCTAGCTGTCAGCTTGGCCAATAATGTCCACTATGCCGTTTCCGTTTTTTTCTTATTTTGACTTTTTTGCGACAGCCGAACGATAAGGTATTATCCAAGCAATAAATTCATATATTTATAGCAATTTCTAATTCCTTTGTTTTATTTATTTTTTTCCTATTACGTCACTGAATTTCCCATTGGGGTTTTGGTGAACCTTTATAAATTTGAGCAAACAAAATAAATACATTATCTATTTATTATGTTCCTTCTATTGGCTCAGAGACTGATAGAAAATTTTCCATCCAGATTCATTCCAAGTCTTTGCTTTCGTCAGAACATTTGGTCCTATCGAGCCGGATTGGAAAGTTACAACAACACTCTCTGAGATTTCTACTTTGGATTGCTTGGTTTTGTCAAAAATTCTACATACAATATTGTGTATCACAGGTCCTTTTTTTTATTTTGCTTTAGTCTTAAAAGTGCATTCTACATTGTTCAAAAGAGCTGTTTTCGTTTGGTTCATTTCCATTTGCTACCCGAGTTACTATACTCGTTGTAAAATTAAATTGAGAAAAAAATCTATTTAATACATATTCAATAAAATTAAGCTAAAAGTGATTTATTACAAAATTTATATGCTAAATACGCGGGTGAAGAACAAATTGAGTAAATTCAATTTGTGGAAAAAATAATTTATAATATACATACATACATATGTATGTAATAAAACACCAACAACGATAAACATAGCGAGGAAATAAACGAAGAAGCTACGAAATCTAAGAAATTTCTGTGGGGAACAGGAATTAATTACTGCACCATACTAAAAGGAAAAAGTGAAAAGTTCAAGTACAAAATCGTTGTGAAAGTTCAAATTGCTATTACCTGCCTCATCATACGGTCGTCAAGCCTGATAGCACCACTACGAAAGTTCGAGTTGTGTTTAATGCTTCGGCTTCTTCATCCAATGGACAAAGTTTAAATTCTGTGCTACATACTGGACCAGTTCTCCAGAATGACCTTACGCTCCTAATTCTGAAATAGCGTTTTTTCCGATTTGTGTTTAATGCCGATATTCAAAAAATGCATAGGCAGATATTAGTAAATCCCGACCATACTCAGTACCAACGAATTTTATTTCGAAGCAATCCACTTAGTTCCATTTGCGACTATGAGTTGAAAACAGTCACGTTTGGGATCAATTGTGCACCATACTTGGCCATCCGGGCACTTTTACAGCTAGCAGATGATGTCCAATATATGTATCCTACCGCTAGCAACATACTGCGAAAATTCATGTATGTTGATGATGTGCTAGCAGGTTCTCATACAAAGCAAGACGCTATACAAACGAAAAATGAGTTAATTCGAGCATTATAATCTGGAGGTTTTTCATTAAGGAAGTGGACATCAAATTCCAGAGAGATTCTAGAAGATATTCCGCAAGACCATCTCCTGCGTGAAGACTTTTTAAAATTCGAGGACAGTAGCTACGCTAAAACTTTAGGAATCCGGTGGAATGCGTGTTCGGATGAGTTGTATTTTGTTGCTAGTCCATTTGAAGAGTCTTCAAAATAAACAAAAAGGGAAGTGCTGTCTCAAATAGCCAAATTGTTTGATCCTGCAGGTTGGTTAGCTCCTTGTATTATTATGCCAAAAATCCTGATGCAAAAGATATGGGTCGATGGTACTGGGTGGGATGAAGTACTTGCTCCAAATTCACCCCTTCAATGGAAATCCTTCCAATCCAATTACTCCTTTATAAATGCCATTCGGATTCCTCGATGGATTGATTACTGTCCAAACGCCAAAGTGCAATTCCATTGCTTCTGCGATGCTTCTGAAAAAGCATACGCGGCAGCTATATATATTCGAATTGAAAACTCCAAGTCCGTATGCGCACACCTAATATCGTCCAAAACTAAAGTGGCTCCTATCAAGACGTTGTCCATCTCGAGATTGGAACTTTGTGGTGCAGTCCTCTTAGCAGAAATGGTGGAAACCTTGTTGCCAGGACTGGATGTTGAAAAATATTGCGTCTACTGCTGGACAGATTCAATAGTTCTCTCCTGGTTGGCAAAACCATCATGCAACTGGTTAACCTTTGTGGCTAATCGCGTATCTAAAATTAGTCAAGTAGTAAATTTTTCACAATGGCGTCATGTTAATTTTGAATGGAATCCAGCAGATCTCGCTAGCCGAGGTGCTTATCCACATGAATTGCTGAATAACGATTTATGGTGGTCTGAGCCTCCTTGGCTTAAAAACGCAGACTCAGAATGGCCAAATCCTGATCTATCCAATAACCCTATTACTGAGCTGGAAGTTAAACCTGTGCGAGTATACTTTTCTTATATTTCAAATTTCGAAGATCCTTTGGAGCGATTTTCTTCCTTTCACAAGGCAATGCGTGTTATGGCATATGCCTACAGATTTTTCTATAGAACTCATAGTCGGTACCGTTCAAGTTTTTTCAAAGATTCGTTAACATTATCTAACTCTGAAATTATTTCTACTCGAGATCAACTCATATCCGTCTATCAAAGGGCAGGATATCCAAATG
This sequence comes from Panzeria rudis, assembly GCA_956483635.1. NCBI lineage: Eukaryota > Metazoa > Arthropoda > Insecta > Diptera > Tachinidae > Panzeria > Panzeria rudis. The sequence continues at coordinate 78,666,458 of OY101449.1, forward strand.
AGTACAAGGCTCTCTCTGATAAACAAAGTATCTCCGTCTCTAGCAGTATCTTGAACTTAAATCCATTCTTAGACGCAGAAGGAATAATTCGTTCATGTGGTAGATTATACTCTGCACCAGGATTAACATATAATGAAAAACATCCCATTATCGTCCCGTATAATTCCCAATTTTCAAGGTTACTGGTCAAGTTTATCCATGACATAAGTTTGCACGGAGGAAATCAGCTAGTACTACGCCTTTTGCGGACCCAATTTTGGATACCAAAGGCAAAGAATTTGCTAAAAACTACTATCAATAAATGTAAGACGTGCTTAATCTACAAACAAAGATGTCAGAAGCAAATAATGGCGGCGTTACCTTCTGAAAGAACGGAAATTTCCCGTCCCTTTACGCACACTGGCTTAGATTTTGTGGGACTATTCGACGTCAAAAGCTATTCTGGTCGCGCGTGTCGTATTTCCAAGGGATATGTCTGCTTATTCGTTTGTTTTTCCACCAAAGCGATCCACTTGGAAGCCACTTCCGACTTATCCACACAGACATTTTTAGCAGCCTTTAGCCGATTTGTTTCACGTCGAGGTTGTCCATTACACCTTCATTCGGATAAGGGTACGACATTTGTAGGTGCCTCTAGAGTCCTGGCTAGAGAATTCATTCAAACTTCGCAGCAGAGTGTATTGGCAAATTATGCTCACCAGAATATTTCATGGCATTTTATTCCAGCAGAAGCGCCACATATGGGCGGATTGTGGGAAGCTGGAGTAAAAAGCTTTAAAACACATTTCCGAAAAATCGCAGGGAGTCATAAGTATACATTCGAAGAACTGTCCACTCTTTTAACAAAGATAGAATCGTGCCTGAATTCTCGGCCGATTTCCCCTATTTCGACTCCCGGACATTTTCTTATTGGCACTCCAATCTTAGCTCCAGTCGATCCCCAAATAAATGAGACTTCCATATCCATGACAAATCGCTGGCAAAGGTTGAAACTAATCCATCAGAACTTTTGTTTCCGATGGAAAAATGAATACTTGAAAGAATTACATAAAAGAAATAAATAGAAAAGACCTGAATTTAATATAGAAAATGGTGCTATAGTAGTAATAAAAGATGAAAATCTCCCACCCAATTCGTGGCGGCTTGGCCGAATTGTCAAGATATATTCTGGCTCAGACAATCGTGTTCGAGTCGCTGACATTTTAACTCAACGCGGAGAAATAACGAGACCAATCGTCAAGCTTATAATGTTCCTCACAGAATCTTAGATTTCGCTTCAGAAACGGTTAGATTATATAAACTTTTCCTTCTTTTCTAGCCCATCATGCCAAAAATTTCTTCCGTATCATCTAAATCAAAATCTAAATCTCCTGCGAAGGATTTCATAGCCAAATACAAATCATTTCCTTGTCGCATTTGTAACCATCCGCATCCTCTCCGAATATGCCGAAAGATCTTGGGTATGAAAGTTTCCGATCGTATTAACGTAGTTCGTGATAATAAATATTGCATGAATTGTCTTGCGCACAAGCACTCCAACGGTACATGTTTTTCCAAACGAGGATGTAAACATTGTCACAAATATCACCACAGCTTACTGCATGTTCCCCGCAGATTGGAGCAGGACCTTTTATCCTCACGGTCGCAATCCCGTTCACGCTCGCGGTCAATCAGTCCAGAACCTTCCACCATTAGCAAAAAACGCAATGTTTCGTTGTCTGAATCCAAAAGTGGATCCTTTTCTCAGCTGGATTCGAAGCCTGCTTCGCTCGTAAAGATTATTCGCCAAAATACTGTAATATTACTTCCTACCGTTTTAGTAAAGATTGGTTGAACAACATCGCATGCTCGCTGTTTGTTGGACTCTGGATCGCCTTTCAGTCTTGTGTCCAAAGCATTGGTTAACAAATTGGATTTGACAGCCTACACGCTAAGGGAGGAAACCATATGCCCAATAGTACTGAAGTCGCGGTACGACTCATTTTCAAAAATCGAAGGTACATTCCGGGTAGACAACCGTATTAGCCTCCGAACTCCTGCTCAATCTCTTTCTGAAACCTACAAGAAAAATTTTAGAGATTTGTTTTTAGCTGATTCTAAATTCTACGAAGCCGCTGCCATTGACATCGTAATTGGAGTCGATTTGTATCCAAAGGCTATGTGCCAAGGTGTTTTTTCCAGAACTGGTTTTCCGACTGCTCAAAGCACGGTGTTCGGATGGACAATTTATGGTCCATGCACTATATAAATCTCATACAATGCACTTTTAAGTTAAGGTATAGCAAATTACAAAGCGTATCCTTAAACTCATTTTATCTTTAATAAACATATAGAATATTTTACTTTTCTTTCTAATTTTGCATTAATTTTTAATGAATTTCTTGAGGCAATGTAAAATTCTGTATTATTTGTGTAACTGATTTCATTCATTCGAAGTTTGTATTATAACATTATTAAAATTGAAAAGTTCTGAATAATGAAAATGAATAACAATCATATATTCATGCGTATACCTTATGTACGTCTAATAATTCTCATTGATTTTTTTAGAAACCTCATCGTGGACAAGGTCAGTCTGAGCTATTGAGTTTAATTGCATATATCCTGCAACGCGGGCGGCAATGTTAATACCAAAAGCCATTATGTGGACATTGGCATTAACACCAGTGATGGACAAACTTTTGGGGTGCTTTCATTATATATGATAGCTGCATTTTGTAATAATAAAATCGTCCTTTTCCCCACAAAAATAATAACGCCTAAATCTAGCTGTCAGCTTGGCCAATAATGTCCACTATGCCGTTTCCGTTTTTTTTTTCTTATTTTGACTTTTTTTGCGACAGCCGAACGAATTATCCAAGCAATAAATTCATATATTTATAGCAATTTCTAATTCCTTTGTTTTATTTCTTTTTTCCTATTTCGTCACTGAATTTCCCATTGGGGTTTTGGTGAACCTTTATAAATTTGAGCAAACAAAATAAATACATTATCTATTTATTTTGTTCCTTCTATTGGCTCAGAGACTGATAGAAAATTTTCCATCCAGATTCCTTCCAAGTCTTTGCTTTCGTCAGAACAATTAACAAATTTCAAAAGCTTAGCTGGTTCAATACGTCTTCACGAGCCATCGACTTGAACATGACATGAACATGACACCGGCAGAGCAACTGCAAAAAATTCATCAACTTCTTTGTAGTGGTGAATACGTGCGATGTCCATGTTCTGCCTTATCAATGTATTTGGTGGTAGAGCAATAGAAATGGAATATTTAACAATTTCTTTCTGTCTCTTTTCTTTCTATTAAAAATGGTTGTTGACAGCGAATCTCATGGCGAACATTGATGCTCAGCCATATGTTCGGGCATCGATGGCAGATCATGGACGAAACATGGATATGAGCTATATGCGATGTCCGACATGATAATCATACCAACTTCATGGCTAATGTAGAACACCAGTAAAAAAATTAATTTTCAACAAATCACGAAATTTGTTAACTCTACGGTATTAAATGAAAATATTATTTTTGGTGCGAAATAGGTCGTATTCGGAAGAGCTCAGGTTCAACTAAAATTTAATTATTTTTTTAACGTCGATTCATGTCTGTGCAAATAAATACCTTTCAGATAAATATGCATTTGTTATATGTTTCCAAAGGATTTTTTTATATACAAAAGGGTGATGGTAGTTTTTTTGACAAAAATTGTCGAAGATTCAACATTTTTTCAATTTTCAAATTAAAAATGTAATATTTTTCAACTCAGATAGCCGAATTTCGTCAAACTTTTTTTGTGCGCTTTTCAGTTTTGTTCTATAACTCCAAAGAAAAATTTTTAAAAATTGGTATGTATTTGGATCCAATATATGAAAAATACTGAACCAAAGTATTGAAAAATTGAGAAATATATTTTCTTTCTTTTTTCTTAATTCTTGAGTAATTTAATCAATTGTCTTTGAATACCTTTCTCAACTTAGCTAATTTTACCATACGCGATCCAAGCAACTGGTACAATCAGCACAATATAAAACTCTGTTTAATATAGCTCAGAGAATAAAAATGAGATCTTACAAATTGTACTTATTTTCAAGAAAAATTTTACTTATTTTAGTCGGATTGTACGTACTAAATTCTTGTTCTATTATTTTAAAATATTTTTCAAAATTACAATTAATAAAAAAGTCAAATTGAAGTGCATAATATTTTTTCTAAATTACAATTAATTAAAAAGTTAAATTGAAATGCATTTCAAAGCCGAAATTGAGCTAGTTAGATTTTCTAAAACTAGATAAAATTTCAGAAGGATTGCTGTTTTTCGTTTTTTACGAGTGAAAAACTAAAGTAAAGCATAAAATCTTGTGTATAAAAATAGCATATCGGAAAAGAGATACTAACTTCCTCATTGTATTTCATATGAGAACGAACCTTCCTTTCTCTCTAAATGAAGAGGTTGGCAGAAATCTATTTTTAAGTAATTTCTCGGTCAATTTAAGAACTATTCCACATTATTTCAAAATCGTTCAAATTCACTCAAACAGCTATTTTGGCTCTTTTGAAAATTCTTGCTGGGAAGATAAGGCCCCCTCTAACACTGTAACTCTTTTTGATTTTCGTTATATATAGATATCTTTTCCATATTTGCAGATGAATGTGGAATGGATAATATTTTTCTAGCAAGGCTTGAAATATCAGTAAATAACATTTTATTTTTCATTTATACCTTTCAACAAAAGGTACATATGTTTTAATTTTTCAAAGACAATAATTCGAAACGACTTTCCTTCTTCTGGAATATTCAAGAGAAAACTGAAAATGGCACACAGATGAAATCAATCTGTTTATCAATCAATTTTGACGTGGTATGACGGAAAATCGTTCCAAATTCAAAATTTTAAAATAGTTCTCAATAAGTCAATGGGGTGCTATTGTACTTTTGACTTTCAAAAAGTATTAAAAAGAATACTACAGTACCAACTTTTGCATCCCTGATATAGCTACATCAAAGCGTTCAATCACACACAATGCTCATGCACAGCTTGCGTGTCCCTTAAGAATAAACAAATTTTCCCGGTGGTTTGAGTGTAAACTGGAGTTAGCTCATATTGCCACCCAACTTTTCGAGCGAGCAATTACATTAAGTGTGAGCTTAAGAAATGGCCTTTCAAAATGTTTCCCTTTATTTTTATTTAAAATATCCCAGAAGTATATAAGCTATTGGAAATTGAAACCCATCCGATTGTATACACAAAGAGAACAGATTGGTTGAAAAGCTGTTACCATTGTGAATATTTGGTATTGTGGACTGAAATTATATTCCCATTATTAAAAAGTTTAATACACAATAGTTTTTTTTATAATCACTTTTAAAATTCAGTTGCCACAACAAATCTGTTTTCTATGTGTTATATTATGTCAATAGAAAAATTAAAATAAACTGTTTGTATGCGCTTAACATTTTATTTTAATTTTTCTATTAACAGAGTACGATTCAGATTTATCTTATTCCTATCCCATTTTTATATTAAAAACAACATAACAAACGTAAATAAAATTTAGCAATCGGGCTAGCCATTCCGCTTACAATATCGGTAGTTTGGACGCATCCGACGGCCTATTCCATTGCTGTAAAAATGTAATTAGTAATTTAATACAGACTTTGTTTAGGTCGCATGTAGCCACTGGCCTCAGATCCACTGGAGTATGGCCATCTACTTCTGTTCATTTTCACAGACTAAAACAATTTTGCTTCATAAAAATTCAACCAACGAAATTCTTTCACAATGTTAATAAAATTTTTATTGGATTTGTGAAATTGTAATTTGACTAATGAAAAAAATCGAAATAAATTGTTTCAAACACTGAAATTCTTTCACAATATTGCTGAAATTTTCATTGCATATGTAAAATTGTCATTGGATTAATAAAAAAATCTTATGAAATTGATTCATTGGTCTTATGAATCAAAATTAGTTTAGTGTAAGTATTTGAATATACTACAAAAAATCCATCTTGCTATTTCTATTGTGAATATTTTGCTTTCTACAACTCGGCAACTCTTTTTTATTATTTTTTTGTACTTCTGCAATTTTAATTTATGTAAATTTTTGTTTATATATTTTAATGTTTTTCCATCCTCAAATAAAAATATATCTGTTTATTTAAAAGTTCATTACGGTTGTAAAATAAAAAATACTAAACTATTTTCAAAGAAATTTATTAAGTTAAAGTATTTTACTACTTGAAAAGTGTTTCAAATTTCCATACATTTGACTAAAGTCTAGGGAATAATTTAGTTATGCGATCTGCTTACTATTCTTATTTTGACAAGGATGATGATAAATTATCTAGGGAATGGATTTAAGTAATGTCATGAAAGTTATCATTCTTGCTGTACTTATAAATTCATAGTTTTGTGCATGTTTGAAATATATTAATTATTACTAGATTTATACGCACGTGTTATTTAGAAATAAAAATGTAGTGCTACCAAGTATGTCTTATTGCAACTTACTAACTCACGAAAACAATTGCTGATTAATCCCTGCGGAAAATTTGGTGACAAATTATCCAAAAGTACTCGTCCCATAACATGAGAAAGTGAGACTGGTACCAAAAATAAGGAGTAGGGAATGGTGAAAAAAGACATATTGTGTAAATGGTCACATATTAACCATTTTCAGTCAATTTAGTTTTGGTACTCCGGCTAGTATATTAGTAAACGGCACTGAACTAATTCGATGCACCTGGATCAAAGGCCTATTACATAGTATCTATATAATATTAATTGTCTCCCTTCAATGAGACTGCCATTCCGCTCAGGAACCTGTTCCGTAACTATATTCAGATATTAAATCCAGCTTAACTGGTATTTACAACATTAAAATATAAGTTCCCCTGTTGTCGAGTGGGTATTATATTACTAGCCTGTCATGCCGGAGGTTGTCGGTACGAATCCTATCAAAGACACCGCTTAAAAATAAAATACAATTTCTACTTGGATTTGTAACAATAAAAAAATAAATTAGTCGATAATTACAGCTGAATTTGGGAATAATATTTATATATAATCTATATTATTCTACACCGATTAGGACTCCATAAGATAGTTCAGAGACAAGATACAAGGTGCATACAAAGTATCAATTAACCCCATCCTAGGCCATCCCCATGTAAAAGTGGCTGGTCCGCTTCATAGGAAGTGTTAGAACTCGGACTGGTCCCTACCACCTGGGGACCGGTCACGTGACTTGTTATGTGCCAGTTCCATTTACCGCAGGGATAGTACGTTTCCATTATGAGCAAATTACGTAGATTTGGGAAATTACTTCGAAGTGTTTCCATTAATCTTGTGAGTGATTTGGTGTTCGAATTTTCGTAGTCAAATGATGCACTTACTTTATAAGGTGTACGCAGCAGCTATAATTTAATTTTTTTTCCATTTAAAATTAATGAAATATTCTTTAATGTCATTTTTTCGAAATCGTCAATCACAATTAATCAAGGGATGGAGTTTGTAATTTTAAAAGCAACGCAGGGTTGAATAGCGCATTTTCGACATAATCTGGAGCACATTAAGTCATTTGAGATAATTTTTCAATATGAAAAATATATGGAAAATCATGTCGCAAATTACCTCATTTGGGCAAATCTAATATTTTGGCCGAAATTACGTATATGGAATAGATAAATATATTAATAAAAATACAAATTCAGTGGTTTAATAAAAATTCAGTGTTTTAATAAATGACAATAAAAAAGTATTTGGCAGGATTTTACAAATAAGTACTGCGTATAAACGTAGTATATAACGTATTGAATTATCTGAACTAGAAGCTTTGGAATAAGTTATTAGTATTCAAATAGATATTAAAATCGAATATATCGAAAACTTTGTGAAAGAAATGTTTTATATAATTTTTCTTATTTGTATTCACCAAGTTGTTAAAATAATTAAGTTTTATTTATTTATTTTAGAGTGGGTAAATTGTTTTTGTCAAAACGCGTCTAGCAAAACCGAAATATACGCTAAATTTTAAGAAAATTACTCTAAGAAACTAAGGGCCTTAAATTAAATTCTAGCTTATGCCGTGAGACATCAAAATTCAAGATTTTCCTTGGATAAAAACATTTATAATCAAACAATATAAATACAATTTTGGGCTTTACTTATTCCAATTTTAATAAAAGTTTGTACACAAATGATGCCTCTGGCCAGCGATGCAAGAATGAAGATTTTACCTTAATTTTGAAGATTTCTTCGTCAAAATAAGACTTGAAGATCTTTTTCCCAAAATGAAGATTTTTTGATTTTTTATGATTTTACAAAATAAACAATATAACATTCAGTTGAATCGTCTCATAGTTTTGTAAAATGGTATAGAAAGAAGTCAGAAATTTTATACTTTTGGTACTAGAAATTTTTTCTGCGCTGCAATTTCACGACGATTTTGAAGAAGCTTCTTTGAAGTCAATAAAAAGAAAAAACAAACAACCGACGACAAAATTAAAAAATGCGTTTAATGAGTCGCAAATTGTTGCCAAGTTACATTCACTGAGTGTACAATGTAAAGATTTGAGTTTTTGCAATAATCGAAGTTGCTCTCATTGAGGGTTTCAGTAACCGAGGGCGCACTGTACATATATTTGGTCTTATAAATGTACAATGTAACTTACATAATTAACTAATATATTATAAGAAATTTAATATTTGACATACAGTAGAATCTCACAAATTCGATCCGTCACAAACTCGAACAGTCCAGAAATTTGCACCGGCCATTTCAATGTATGGGACGCTCTGAAATTAGAACCTGTGGTTCTAATTTCTGGAAGTGTTTTTTGTTTGTTTATATTTCCACTAGAAAAAATTTTATTTATGACTGAACTAAATAGGGGAAAAACTAAATTAATCGCTCTAAAATTAGAACAGAGGGTTTTTATTTTTTGAAGGTTTTTTATTATATTTTGTGTATTTTCACTACAAATTATTTTTTCGTTCACTAAAGTAAAAATAAAACGGGGAATCACCGAATTATTCGTGGTGTGTACAATTCTGTCATATGCGTGTGAAATTTGATATGCGTGTACAAATTTGGGTCAGTTGATGACTGAAGGTCAATCTGAAGTGTTCATAAGTACGTGTGAAAGTTAAACGTTCAATTAATGAAACATTAACAAATAAAAACTGTTTTGTGTTAAAATAAAGTTTACATAACTATTTTTATTATAATTTTATCATTTTCTGTAAAAAAAATGTCCAGAAATTCGAACTGTGGTTCTAATTTGTGAGCTTTTACTGTATTGCCATAATTTTATTTTAAATGAAATTTATTTGCTGGTTTTTAAGCATTGTCTATATCCATTTCATTGGTGCTTTACCAAATCGTCAGTATACTTCAAACACACTTTTGAACAGTTACAAACCCCTTATCTTATGTACAGACTTTCAAAACCCATTTGACAATTTTGTGTAAGTTTCAAAACCTACTGTGCTTATTTTTCAAAATCATTTAAATATTTGTAAATTCTCAAATGTATGAAATAATACCATATGGAGTTATTTCTAAATTGATTGAGAAATAAAGCCATTATGGTGTTATTTCTCCTACAGCTCAATATCATTTGAAGCATTAAGAAATAACGCCATATGGCGTTATTTCTCAATTGATTGAGAAATAAGGCCATATGTAAGCTTTATTTTAACACAAAACAGTTTTTATTTGTTGATGTTTCATTAATTGAACGTTTAACTTTCACACGTACTTATGAACACTTCACTTTGACCTTCAGTCATCAACTGACCCAAATTTGTACACGCATATCAAATTTCACACGCATATGACAGAATTGTACACACCACGAATAACTCGGTGATTCCCCGCCTTACTGTACTGCACCTGTTTGAAGTCTATTGACGATTTGGTAAAGCACCAATGAAATGCATGTAGACAATGCTTAAACACCAGCAAATAAATTTCATCTAATATATTATAATTTTAATATAAGTATACTGTTTTAATTGAATTTTCGGTTTCGATGTTTACATATTAATTTTTAAGTTTTTATATACATACATATGTACATAGGTGTATGCTTAGCAACTTTATTATAAAAAGCAATCATGAATTATATTTATATTACACATACAAATTTTTTTGAAGATATTTTTTCTAAAATGTAGATTTTTTTTTCGAAGAATGAAGATTTTTCCCCGAAAATTTCTGGCGCCACTGCCTCTGGCATAACTACCATTGATACAAAATCATGAGTTACTCTACATTCTGGCTCGCGGAATATAATGACTTCCAAGGAGAAAAATTATCACAAATGCACACAACCCGCTATATTTCGCGAACCACAATGTAGAGTGAGTCGAGATTTTGCAATAATGGTAGTAATGCAATAATGGCAGGGATCATTCGTACAAAAATTTATCAAAATCGGAAGGGGTAAAGTCCAATATTTTGCTTATGTTCTTTGGTTATAAATATTTTTACCCAATAAAGAATAAGAATTTTGATGTCCCCCGGCGGGAGCTGGGTTTTGATTTTAGACCTTTAGTTTCTTAGGGTAGCTTTCTTAGGATATCCAAAACCTTGTCTCAAAAAATTTTAATTTTCAGTAAAAGCTTTTTACTCGCGAAAACTATTCACGACTAGCGCTCTATTTGCAAATAAAATGTTTGAGGTTGCCACGGTTACAAAAGTTAATAAAAAACATTAAATAGATAAATATTTCGCGAAAAACATTGATAGAAGAAAATAATGATAATTAAAACAAATAATTATTTATTATTTTATACATATCAACTATTTTTTGTAAAAATTCATAAGTCTTCTATACAAGTGCTACCAAATGTTTGTATTTTTGCTATGCCGTATAAACAGTGAGTTACTTATTTGCAAATATTTTTATTTGCAAATATTGTGCGTATAAACGAAGTAATTCACATAAATAACCACAGCAATAATAGCAAAAGGAGTGCGATATTGGAATTCATACAATTAAAATCAAATGTAAACTCCCAGGAAACATTTTGTACCGACTTGTCTAATAACATCAGTAAAAATCTGAAACTTTGCCAGACAATCAACTGAGTTGTCTAAACTTTTCTCAGACATTTGGCAGTGTAGTCGGCTGTTTTCTGGTACGACGTTTCAGCACAGTTTTCGAGCTATTATCCGATTAATATCAGACTAGTCTGTACATTATCCGAAGGCAATTTAATTTCCTTTAACACATTTAACTGAATAGTATGCATATATTACGATCTACTTCTTATGACTTTTAGCACTCACTTCTGCACATTGTCTGATTTTAGTTTTCGTAATAATTCTCATTTATCTCTTGAGATTATATGCACAAATATTTTAGTTTTTAAACTTATAAAATATGGGTAAATGTTTTCTGATGATCTGCCACAAGCAGGGTTGTCCGATATGGCGATTTCGCGCCTAACGTGGCGATTTTTTAACTTGTTTGGCGTAAAAAAATTTTACTTGGCGACGTGGCGATTTTTCTGGCGATAAATAAATTTGTTGGCGATTTTTATGGCTATTTTTCAACGAAATTGAACTTAGAATTGTTAATAATTCAGCAAAATTACTTTCTTAGTATTTTCGGAATTAAATTCCACCAAAAATTGTCTGGAAGAAATTAAAACAATGTGATTTTGATTATTTTTCTTATATTAATTACGGGTTATTAATGGATTAAGAATTTTAATGAGAAAATTGACATGAAATAGTTTTTGGCGATTTTATTTCTGCTTTTGGGGATTTTCTGCTAAATTTTTTATACGATTATTTTATAAAAGATTATATTAAAAAAAACTATTATATAAAACCAATTATACTACAAAACGTATATTAAGAAAAACTACATTAAATAGATTTTGGCGACTTTTAGCGATTTTTAAAATCAATTTGGCGAAATAGGTTAGAAAAAATCTGACAACCCTGGACACAAGCAGCAGAACAATGCATGGAGAATTTTAAACGACATTTCTGATAAGATTCTAATTTTATCTCCGACTTTTCTCCGACATTAATATGACAGGATGTAAAAAGTATCAGATAAATCGAACATTTTTCTGAAGTTTTGTCAGACTTTTTTCCGATATTGTTCAGACATCTCGAAAATTCCTTTAGAATTTCCCTAGAAAATTTTTCAGAATTCATACAGAATTCTCGTAGACATTTCGACATAATCTTTAGAATTTCTTCAGAAAAAGAAGTCCGGTTTCTTGTCAACCACTCATATGATTTTCGGTACGTTTTCTGACCGGTATCAGATGCGAATACGGTATCTTGTGCAGACTTTCTGACCGACTTCGGACCAAAATCGGAAAAAATTGTTTGCTGGGTTGTAACAGGTTTTGTTTTAACCTTGTTGCGGTAATTCGCATTAATTTTTTATTTTTAGAGTATTTTTATATAAACATACAGAACTGAAAACATTTAACAAAGTGAAATTCAATGAATGCTTAATGGATACGAGTACTTCTAAACAATTTTGATAAATTTAAACGAAAAAGTTGCCTGATATATTACACACAGAAAAAACTAAATTTCATTTTCTGTAATGGAATTCAATGAAATAGTAAATATTTTGTCTAGGAACGGACCTACAAACAAATTTGTAAATATAGACAAAAATATCTCAAAAATTTCATTGAAAAAAAAACGAGTTTTTTCAGTGAACAAATTGTTTAATTCTATATAACAATTTTCCAAAAATATTTACAAATTTTAAACAAAACATTTTACCAAATCAAACAAAAAGATTTACTGGATCTTATGAAAAATATCGAACAATATTTTTGTCGGAATTTATAAAACAATTAGTCTAAAAATACTAGCAAATATGGAACAAAATAGTTTACTTAACCAAACAAAAATATTTACTGTATTTTTTGTAATATATAAAACAATATTTTTGTCTGGGTCATCGTCATCATGATCTATTAAGCATTTATGCAATTTTACTTTGTTAAATGTGTTCAAGTCTGAATGTTTATTTGAAGACTATAAAAAAAATAAATGAGAATTGATGCAACGATATTAACGAATTGATTTACTCAAAAATCTTCAGTAAACAAACTGGTTACAATCGCAATCATTTTGCTATCATTGTTGTTGTTGTTATTTGTTTGTATGTCGTCATCTAGGTTGTTTTTTACGACACAGTTTTTCTTGTTGTTTTTGGTGTTTGCATCCTAAATAAAAGTGAAACAAACAATTCATTGATTATCTAAAGAAAATTTACTGAAAATGAAATGTATTATTAGATAAACTTTTGTTTGAACATTTTTTGGTGATAATATTTTCTGTGCAGAAAACAGCAAATGTTATTTATTGTAAGCTTCAGTTAATGTTATTATCTCAAACCAGAGTAGGAAGATAAACGAAACATTTGCTTTCGTTTTGTTTTGTATTTTTCAATGAAAAAACAAAGGCAGAACAATGATAGCGATTGTCCAATTTAGTTTTGTATTGGTTTTGCTTTTGTACACTAAATGTGCATTAACTTAAATGTACGCAGATAGAAAAGAAAAGAATAAGAACAAAATTTAAAAGTTTTAAGAAAGTATGTTTGCTTTTGTTTTCTTTTGCAATTGTACGATTGAAACGGGATATCAAAGCAAGCAGATGAGTGAAAAGCCAATTGTTTTGTTTGCGATCTTTGTCGTTGCAAAATTATTTGTTTTGGTTTTGCTCATGTACAAAACGATTAAAAATATTTTAAAAGTTTGGGTCTTCGCATGAAACGTTTGCGAAAAGTTTTGTTTGTTTCCACACTCTGTTTCAAACTTCAAAATAAAAAGTTATTCCTGACTCAGACAAAAAGATTGTATGTATATCAAATACATATTACAAGAAATTCAAAGAATATTTTTGTTTGAATCAGTAAAATTTTTTGTTTGATATATGAAGATATTTTTAAAAACTGTTTGCAGATTCAGACAAAAAGTTTGGTCAATAAACTGCAAGAAATCAGTAAAGGATGTATTTATTTGATTTGGTAAAATAAGTTGTTTGAAAAAGAACCGTTTATTATTAATACAATTTTCCAGACATTTTTGTGTGCATGTATTTTCAAACTTGTTTGTTGGTCCGTTTCTAGACAAAATATTTACTAATTCATTGAATTTTAGACCATAACTTCTAAGAAAAACGCCAAATATTTTATCACTAAAAACATATTTATATCACGTACAGAAAAAATTATCACAAAAAAGATTTACAAACAAAAGTTTGTCTAAAATAAAAATTATAATAACTTCCGACTTAAAATAAAAATTTATTTTCAGCAAATGTTCTTTACCGAATCAGTGAATTTTTTGTTTAACTTTTATTTAGGACTCAAACACTAAAACAACAACATAAACAAATTTTCTGTGTCGCCAAAAAAAGTTACTCTGTGACGACGTACACACTAATAACAAAAAAAAACAATGGTGGCAATAAGTGTGCAATGTGGGAATTCATACGATTAGTATCAAACGTAAATTTAGGAAGTTTGTATGCCGAAGATTTCTGCTTTAATTCTCATTCACTTAAGATAAACATACAGAGTTGAACACATTTAACAAAGTGAAATTTCATAAATGCTTAATGGATTAATTTAAACTATTTTTTATAGAATAAAACGAAAAGGTTGTCTGCTATATTTCAAAAATATCTGCAAACATTATTGCTTTCTTCAGTTAATGATATTATTTAAAACTTAAAAATATTTAAAAAAAGTGTTTACTAACTCAGACAAAAAGTTTGTTTGATGCATTACAAAATATTATTAAATATTTTTTTTTTATTCAGTAATCTATATTGTTTAGACTTCGTAAGTATTTTTAAGCAAATTGTTTTATAAATTGATACATTACAGCACATTCAGTAAATATTTTTCTTTGATTCAGTGAATTATTTTGTTTAGAATTTTAAATATTTTAAGACAAATTGTTTTACAGATTTGCACAATTTGCTTACAAAAAAAAACTCTGAAACTAAAAACCTAATTTGTTTTCATTCATACAACATTTAAAGCTTCATATGTATGGGAACATATATTTACTGATATTCAAAATTTCCCTTTGCTTTATTAAAGCAATAAATAATTTTTGTAATAGGTAGTAGACATCGTAGAGGGGAAATAACCTCTTACAAGACAGGTCACGTGACTGGTTCTCAAGGACTAGCAACCGGCTCGAGTTCCGGAACTTTATATGAGAGAGACCGGTAACTTGTACATGGCATTGTCATTGGACGGGGTCAATGGACATAATTAAGGTACTCAGTGATAGGTTCTAGACCCAAACTTAAGCTCCTTGTCGTGTGATGGGCTCTTTAATACTAGTTAAATTACTTTACTTTAAACATATATTATTAATTTGAACAAATCTGCTGGTACATTGAATGTATTTTGCTAAAATGTTTATTCGAGTTTTGTGATATGTTGTGATATAATTCTTTTCACCGGTCACAACTCGGGAACATTTCGTGACATTCCCACTTTCAGCAGTCATAAGACAAGTACGTTCAAGACAATTGGTACAACATTTCCCGCAGGGCAGTTAAAAAAGGAACGTTCTTAAACATGTTTATTAAAATGTAATTTTCCCATTCCTTTGTGTGGAATAAAATTAATTTATACATTTAGCTTTTGAATATGCTTATCTCATAGAACATAAAAATCCTTTTCGGGTTTATTTGAACACTTTTGTGTCGACAAAGAATTTTAGTTCTATCTTTTGTACTTTGTTTGTGCGGTGAACACCTCTCTTTCTTTTCCATATTTGTCTCTGAAGAAAATATGAAGGATATCTCGTTTACAAGTTTTATTTTATATATGTTGTGAAATTTTTAATTATCAGTTTTCATTGATACAGATACAGCTAAACGTAATATCCTCAATTGGGCAATTCAAATCGAGCTTGCATATTGTTCTATCCCGTATTTCGTATTTAAATAGTAGTTGATACTTAGAACAGCTTACGTCTCAGAACAGCTATAAATGTTTTTTACTTTCTCTGAAAACTAATACTGTGGAGTAGAAAGATGTTTTCCATCAACCAACTTGTTCTTAAAAATCTTTAACATTTCTATCGAAATTGAAGAATTGTTGTGTTTTTTTTATATTGGTATTTAAGGATTCTGGATTATTCTATAACAAACACACTGACATTGTTAGCAAATAACCAGCGGTAAAATTCAACAGCCTGTAAACTCCTGGCCTTCTTGAAGGCTTCTAATAGATCCGATACATATTCCAAGCTCCGTTCTTTTAGAAGGGAGGTATATAAAAACTACTACGAAATAAAAAAATCACATTAATAATAGATATAGAAGCCGCTTTAAAACTACCAAGTTAAAAACAGACCTTACTTAGAATACCTTGAAAATGACCTTTATCACAAGGTATTTTGTCAGGCATGCTGAGGAAAGCATTTTAAAAAAGCATTTCGAAAAAGGCCTTTGGGAACTCCTACTCTGAAAAGCGACAGTCGAAGGCCTACGTCGCAATGACAACGTCGAGAAAAAAAGATATGAGTATGGGATGGAGAGTCGAAATCCTTGTGCCTGCTAAATAGGCCTTCTGGAGAGCTTCTCTAATTTTGCATTTTACCGCTGTGTACTCCCTTGTGTTTAAATATTTGCGAGATCAAAAAATTTTCAGTTGTTATGATAACATAATTTTTGAACAAATTTTGTTTTCGTAAACTAAACATTTAAGTTTTTCTTAATATTGTACTTGTTCTTTTGTAATTAATTTATCTCTGCGTTTTCTGTTGCCGTTGTTTCACTACCCATTTGGAATTATTTCTATTTTATTCTTCTTTGCTGTCAATAGGATTTGTACATTTGCGGATTCTAAATACCATGGTATTTAGAATCTGGTATATTTTGTATATTGTTTTTAATAAAATCTTATGCTATGTATTTCTTTTCACCTACCCAGCAAAAACTTTGCTTACTGATAGTCAAAAAAGTATATGAGGATTCAAGACGTAACTACTTACAATTTGACTCCCTAACTACTTATTTTTGTTTGAGAAGTGCAAAAAATAAGGGATACCCCTTACAAATGTATTTACATTGTCACATCAATTTAATAGTTACTATTTGGCTTACTTGAAGCCAAAAAATAAACAAATTAAAATTAAAAAATATAAAATTTATACACATTCTATTTAAAAAAAATTTTTTTTTACCCAGCTTGAATTCTAACCTTTGCTCGTTTTGATTTAAAGACAAATACCTTACACACTCGGCTATTCTCGACTTATAAGTTTAAGCGACAAAAATTAGTTTTCATATACAAACACATGTTGACTTAAAAAGTGGGTGCCTACTTATTTTATTAATACATATCGACAAATTGTAACTACTTTCAGATAATGAGAAAAATACGTACTAATTTTATTAAGAACTAGGTAGTAGCTCTAATTTGAAGCATAGTAATAGGATAAATAAGTACCACTCATTACTTTGTAACCCATTAATAAAGTACTACCGATTAGAAAAATGACAAAAGTTTTTGCTGGGTATTTGCTCTATGTTACGTTTTCGCACATAATTTAAAACTAATCAATTGCATATTCTTTGCTTATTTATTTATTTATTTGCTTCTATTATTTGTTTTCGTTAATCATTTTTCTGGTGTTGAGATAGAGTGAAATTTAAATGTTTCGGTTCTGTTTCTTTCTCACCGTATTCAACTAAAATATGCAAAATATTTCATCATCAGTTTATTTTTGTTCAAGGAATCAAACGTATAGAGATAATTTGTAATATTTATACGCACATAGGGCGAATAAAGATTGGAGTTCTGATTTGTGTTAACTAAACAAAGTTATTCTTTACTCTAGTTAAACGTAAATTTTCGCTAATTTCTTACCCTGTATTTATTTATTGCTGACCTTTTTTTGCAACTTTTTTTTAATACATTGTGCAGATACTACGATTAGTTCTGCATTATTAACTCAAAAATCATGTTCTTTTGAGTTACGATTCTATTGCAGCTCGATATATTATAATGAAGCTCTGAGGCTGTTAACTACTTTGTTTGAAATTATTGTGGCTCTTGAGACAAAGTATTACTTAAAAAATTAAAAAGGCTGCACGACCTATATTAGCATAACTCCAGAGCGGGGTGTCCGAATTTATTAAATTGAAAATTCTAAAATCCACAATCAATTTACTCTCAAGTGATTATGATTAGTTGGCATAAGCATTTAGGATGTTAAGAAATTGACATTTCGAATGTTCCATTTCGTCTTTGGAGTGAAGATAAATTACTTGTTTTATTTTTCAAATGTTTTTATTAAAATAAATTTTTACTACCGTATATAAACAAAATTAAAATGGATTTGAAGTACATACATATATTTTAAGAAAAATTTATAAGGAAATTTTGTTTTAAAATACATTTCAAGTTTGTTTTATTTTTTATGAATACGGCGGTTAGTTTTTAATTAAATGAGTGGATGTTATTGTGCTACGAAAGCAGTAAAAATTTTTTGAGATCAACTTTCAAAAATATTAAAAATGTACCTTCCCAATTTAGGAAAATATTTGCTCTTCTTCAGAAAGGTACATTTGCACATTATTTTCAAGTCACCATCAAACCTTTAAAAGTTGAAAAAGAGTTTGACTTTTAATTATTCCATACTTAATATTAAACCCGCATTTTTGTTGGGTATATAATAGAGGTATACACGAATATACTTGAAAGTACTCGTATGTATGTTTGTGCGTGTATGCATGTATGGTTTTTAGTATGTGCATATATGTATGTATATATGTATATATGGTCGTGGCTATGTATGTACACCCATGTACATGCATATATACATACGTACATACATAAGAACATACATAACGCACACACGAAATTCGTACGAAACATTTGAATACTCTTTGCAGCCTTCTAAAACAATATTAAAGCTTAAACACGAACAAAGTATATTGTTTCAGCTTCTTATTGATTTAAATAAAAAGTTTGCTACAATATCTTTAACTTTTCTATGAGATTTTTGGGTAAAGGTTCCCTATTGATCTGCATTTAGTCCCAGTGAAATGCGCATAGGAACTAGCTACTACCCCTTATGCTGACTTTAGACGACATGTATTTTACATCTGACTTGTCAAATTTCCCACTGCAAAAGTGATACATGCCGTGTGAAACATATGAAACATTGTCAGATGACATTTACAGAAGCAAAGTCAGATGAAAAATTTTCAATTAGAGCGTGTTCTATTTTGATCTGACAAGGCATCTGACATCAGCTGTATTAAATGATCAAAAGTGTGGTTTGGCTGAAAAAACATTAAAAAGCAAAGAGCGCTTTATATATTTACGAAAATTGTGCAAAAACTCTGCTGTTGTGAACACTCAGAGGTTATGTCAGATGTAATTGCACATGCACGTGTGAAAGCAAATATTATAAACCGTCTGTAAATTGACAATTTTTACAAACATGCGAAGTTACATAGGTCTCACACACCTAACAAGCCATATGTAAAAAACATGTCGTCTAAAGTCAGCATTAGTAATCAATGTCAATGTGTTTTTATAAACAATTAGTATTCTACTGAATAAGTAAAATTATTATTTTTATATTTTTGTAAAATAACAATTAGGGTTTGAATATAATCGCAGATTTTTATAATCGCGATAACAATTAAACAATATGCGATTAATCAGGATTATTGATTAATTGCGATTAAGCAAGAAAATATACTATCATAATTTTGATTAAAAAATATATTTCGTACGTTATAATGAAAGAAACCGCAAATATGCAATTACATGTTTTTTCCTGTGCGATGTATATAGGCACAAGTAAGATATTTATACGTTTATTTATACACACGGAAAAATTTCCATGTAAAATCGTCGAAAACCAGGTTAACTTAACATTTTTCGTTAGTGATTTTGCTTCATTGGTGGTTCATGTTAAATCAACATGATTTACAATAACCTTGAAAGAAAATTTTTACTTTTGAATTAACTATATTTCATGTTGATTTAATATTCCAGTACAGTTAAATCAAAATGAAGTTAATACTGAAACAATACGAAAAATCATATTGAATCAAAGTAATTTCGAGTTGAAACAACGTGAATTTGATATTGAAACAACACGAAGAATCATGTTGAATCAAAGTTATTTCAAGTTGAAACAACGTGAATTTGAAATTGGAACAACAAGAAGAATCATGTTGAATCAAAGTTATTTCAAGTTGAAACAACGTGAATTTGATATTGTAGTACCTTTCCATAGTAATAATAATGTGATTTAAACATTAAAAAAAAAAACTTTTTAACAATATATTTTGTTTTTAATATTGTATTTTCTAAAAATTGTGTCGACCTTTTTTAAAAACGAAACCAAAGATAAAAATATCGTATTTCTTTAAAAAAAATATATATATCGATATATTGGAATTCAAAATACCGACGATATACGAGTAGTTATATAGATATATTTTTGAGAACATATCGATATGTCGATATTTTTGCCCATCCATAATTTGAAATAAAAAAATTTACAGTTTTTTTGCTGTTTTTTATTGTTAGCAATTTTTTTCAATACATATTACAAGCAAAAAGTGTGTCGGAGTGAATAAACGACTATATAAATAATGTGTGATTATTTGGTAATGATGGATTCCTTAGTAATAAATATTGAATGTGATTTTATGGTTTAACGCTTAACACTACTTTATTTCAATATTTTGATATGTACCCTACAGATATTATTGGACTAGGTGGCCCATTTTTGCTGAAATTGAGCATGAAAGCATGATCAACTCAGTCATTTGGACCATGTCATCTGCAAACAATAGCTTCTAGTTAACCGACAAGTGTTTGCATTTTAACGAGTGTAATCGTTAAAAGACGAACACTTGAGAGCTCCATGGAATACTGACGTAGAGTAGAGCTTTAAGACTAGTACGATGTAATGCAGACATGGAGTTAAACGACAAGTGCTTGTATTTTAACAATTTCAACGCGAACACCTGAGTGCTCCATCAAGTGGTGACATGGAGTAGCATTGAGGCTACTCCGATGTAGTGCAAAGCTGGGTTATATGGTCCACTCCTAGGACATCGTAATGTTAAAACGACCCTGTTTTCTCCATACATTTGGGCTACCTTTGGACTAGTCCTAGTCCTCTACGGAGTATATTTTACATACGTGTATGGACTAGTCGCGTTATCTGCAGGGTACATACATACAGATGTATTTAGTATATGTATTTATATTAAACTCTGTTTTCTATATCAGTTAATAAAATTTATGGACCAAAAAATATGTGGCGAAAAA
Source organism: Panzeria rudis (assembly GCA_956483635.1). Taxonomy (NCBI): domain Eukaryota; kingdom Metazoa; phylum Arthropoda; class Insecta; order Diptera; family Tachinidae; genus Panzeria; species Panzeria rudis. Next base: position 78,687,789 of record OY101449.1, read on the forward strand.
AATAATATAAAAAATGTTTGTAAAACATTAATTTTGGCTGCTATTCGTACTTTCTTTTATTACAGCCGGCCAACATTTACGTACTTATTATAAAACGAAATTCAATTATGTATATACATACATCCCTCATATTCATGAAAATTTGTTAAAGTTAATGTTGGTTTAATGTACGAATTTTGTATGGGAAAACCGGTTTTAATGCATTCATTAACTTTAATAATCGTTAATGAATATGGGGGTATATGTAGTATCGTAACTTTGCTGAAGGAAATAAAGCTGTACTGATGTACTATTGACTTTGCCACCAGTAGTACTTACTAATTATACCCAGGGCAATGCTGTGTGGTATAGACTTTTAGCATGTGCTTGTTGTTGTTTTCAGGTAGAAAAGTTTTATATTAAATAATGCATTTTGAACTCACAGTAGAAATTTCAGGAAAAAAAAAATTTTATTTAGTTTTTTCTTACAACATAAAAATTTTCTTCCTGAAATTTGAGTTCGTTTTACTAATTTTTCCCTAGAACCTACATTTATAGTCGGGATGTCTTCATTTAAAGCGAGAAGAGTGCCAACTACCTACCTAATAAAACCCGCTTCATGGCTTTTTTAAGCACCCTGGGCAAAGTTTTTTACAGGCACCTAAACTCAAAAATTATTTTGAAAATTGATGATTTTCGACTACTGTCAAATGTAGGGTACATATCCATAATGAACAAAAATGTCCGCCAAATTCATCTATAAAGCATGGCCTTTCACCATGTATAAAAATAAAATTAACATTTCAAGCAAAATTGTTTACAATTTTAAAAATTATAAAAGCACTTTTTTGGAAAAATCGACAATGTTTTAGTTAAATTTGAAAGTTTTGAGTTTAGACCTTAGTAAAAAAATTACAATAAAAGAACAAAACAAAGTCGAGGTAAAAAATTTAAAATTTTAATTTCAAATTGATATATCTCTAAACCAAAAGAGATAAAAAACGAACACACATACTGCTTAAGCCTTTATCGGCTTTTCTGCAGAAACACCCAGGGTCTTGGCAGGAATCGAACCTACGACAACTCGGTTAATAATCTAGCACACTATCCACTACACTACGGAGATACAAAAATAATTGTCAGCACATTTTTTCTTTATTTTGTCTAGCGAAATATAGCGCGCCTAAAATTTTACTAATCGGTTAATATTTACGAGATTTACAACCCGGACAATGTTGTTCACACCCGAGGTAGCTAGCTTTCAGTCCTTGCAGCTCCGCCACTGGTGCACCTAAAACCTTAGGGAGACACGATTCTGAAAACCTGAATCCTCTTCTGTAACCAATTCAATTTTTATGCAAATCAATTTAGTAGTTTAGTAGTTCCATACTTATTACCACTTTTTTTCTATTTTACAGCTTTGTGTGTAGTTTGTATACGCTGTTTGACGTGTAGCAACCATACCAATAAACATATCACTTTCAAAATTCACAATATGATTTCTACAAAAATAAGTTATCTACGTACTTAATTTGAGCTAAATCTAAAATAATTCATGAGATCTACCGACATTTAGGCTAAATTTTGGAGGATGCTTGTATGAAGACTAGGTGTAAACATGGACCGATTTCTTAAAATTTTAGTTAGGCATATTGGTAGTGCATGACTTACTCATGAACCAAATTTCGTCCAATTATCTTAAGAATTACACATTTAATTCAATAAAAATGGTCCAGAAACTGAAATTTTATATCTTAAATATCTCGTTTTTAAGAGCTAACATTGAAAAACGGTGAACGCCATTGAAATCAGCGTACTCAAATTAAGTTTACCCGTTAGGTGCCCCTTCTGTCGGTTTTTTCCACTAGCATAGTGTAATAATCGATAAAAATTTCCACTGTATTTAACAGTGTGTGGAAAATATATATATTAAAATAATATCTCGACTTTGGCTTTCTTTTAATATTTGTAGTGGACTGTATTTCTGTAATAATGTTATGATAATATATGTACATATTTTTATGTGGTTAAACAACAATGTGGTTTACATACTTTGCAGGTTAGCTTCGAAAAACTCTAGGAACATTTTTTATAAATCTTGAAAAAGAAACGGTGCTGCACTCTATTAGGAGCCTTTCGTTATGTACAAACAACAGGTTCCATTTTGATCTCAGTACATTTTACACCCGAAATTGTTGGATAGAAACTTGGCCTTATTGTGCGGATAATATGTTTCCTAATGCTGACTTTAGACGACATGTATTTTACAAATGGGTTTTCAGGTGTGTGAGACATATGTAACTTCGCACGTTTGTCAAAATTGTCAATTTACAGACGGTTTATAATTTTTGCTTTCACACGTACATGTACAATTACATCTGACATAACATCTGAGTGTTATAACAGCTGAGGCTTTGCACGATTTTCATAAATATGTATATTAAGCGATCTATGCGTTTTAATGTTTTTTCAGCGAAACCACACTTTTGTTAATTGAATACAGCTGATGTCATATGCCTTGTCAGATGAAAATAGAACACGCTCTAATTGAAAATTTTTCATATGACTTTGCTTCTCTAAATGTCATCTGACAATGTTTCATATGTTTCACACGGCCTGTATAAGTTTTGCAGTGGGAAATTTGACAAGTCAGATGTAAAATACATGTCGTCTAAAGTCAGCAATAGCAAACACAGTTAGTTAAAAAGTTCTGAAAAATATACCCAAAAAGCGAGTAAAACAGCATTATAAATTGTAATGAAAATTTAACGATTTTAATTGATTTTTGTAAAATATAAAGCAGCACTTACAGATATATTGGAAAAAATTTAAATTTACATATTTTCTCTTGAGGGTACATATTTGTATTCAGTCTCAATCAAACCATCATTATTATTTAATATGTATGGTGGTATGTTTATAATCAAACCAACAAAAATTTATATGATTTATGATTGTGAAAATTGTATATATAAAAGGATGTGAAATGGTTTGCTTTTTATATTTTTATTAACTCCACACTTCTTTTTTATTTCTTTTGTTTTTCAACTCAACATCACTTTAATTTATGATACAACGACAAAAAACAAAATGCACCAATTTGCTAACTATTTTTTCTTGGCCTTCTTTTTTATCCTTGCTTTCATTTTGCTTGACAAAGAATAATCGTTAAAAAAATCTTGATGTGTATTTGCTTTCCATTTACTCTGCTGGTTAACTGGTACTTGTAATAGAATTTTAAAATTTCTTATGAGCATTTTAAAGTTTACTATTTTTACTATAGATTTTGTTGTACTTCTCATTGTGGTTTAGGAAAGTTTAAAAAGGACAAACTTCTCAAACTCATATTTTCTTTTATATTTTCTGAATAACTTGTGCCTTTCTTTTTTTATGTGCTGGAGGCTAGTGAAATGAACGAGCACAAAAACAACGTATGTTTCAATAGAGAAGATTTAACAAAAAGAACAGCAAGACAGAATGAAAACGACATTGAAATAAAAAAAAAAACAATCTTAAGGCTAGTCTATATGAAGTGTGGTAATAGGCGAATTTGTACGACATTATTTGTTTCTGTTTTTTTTATTATTAATATTTTTAACTTTTAATAAAAGCGACGGTAAACAATTATTATAAAGAAGTCTTTTATGCAAACACTTTTTAAATTTTTTTTTCAATATATCTTTTAGCCCTCCACTACGGCTGGAATTTGGAGTAATTTTATGTATTTTATTTTAATTTGCTTAATTAACACAGAAACAAGTAAATATTTAACCCAAATTGTCCGGGCGCACCCATATGGTAACGCAAAAGGCCGTTACACCTGTTAACATTTACAAATTGTTTGTAGGTCAGTTGCGTTTTGTGTTTCAAACTTAGTGGGTCTTTTCAAAAACCTTTGAAAAAAAGTTGACAAATGGTGAAAAATGGATTACATGAAAAATTAAGTTGCCCTTTCTTTTTACCTGTGTTGTGCTTATGAAAAATATTTTATTATAAATATAAAACCGAATAGTCATATTTAGTTTTGATATAAATCAACAAAAACAACAAAAACAACAAAACAAAAAAACAAAATATATATCTCACCCACTTTGTTAACTTCTTCCGTTACCATATGGGCGCATCAGGCACTATATGGAAATTTTTCGTGAAATACTTTAGTTTGTATATATTCTGTGGAATACATTTCTTATTGATAAAGAGTTCTTTGTTTGCAAAACTTACCCTTAGTGAAGCCATTGGCGTAGATAGGCCCTTCTGGGGAGGGATAAGCCCCCTTTCCTTTAAGAAGTTCTTAATATTTGAGTAATTTTGGTAATATAAGTGCACTAGAAGATTAATTTTTTTCTGTGAATACCTATGGAAAAAAACTTTAGTAATTCCTTTTAAGGCTACACGTTAAAAGCAAAATAAGCTTAAAATCGAGGAGATCTGACAAAAAATAAGAAAGTTATAAGCCACTAAGCATAAAAAAAGCTGCGCTCGATTCCCGTTCTGTAAAACGGTGAAATGAAAAATTTTTGTTTCCCCTTTTCGTAGTAGATGTGATTCTGGTGTAATGAAAAAATTAAGACAAATGCCAACATATTTTCATACGAAAAAAATGGGACCGAAAAAAAACTTTTCATTCTGATTCTGGTTTTGTGTAGAAGTGAAAATTACTATCAAAAACTTTTCATATGAAGAAATAATAGTATGTTTCTACCGATTATAAATCAAGTAGATTTAAGTAAATTACTTCGAAGTGTTTCACCAAGCTTGTGAGTGATTTAGTGTTCGAATTTTCGTAGTCAAATGATGCACTTATTTTATAAGGGTTGCGCAGCAGCTATAATTGAATATTTTCCATATATAGCTTGGCAATCAAAATTCTTTAATGTCGTTTTTTCGAAATTGTCAATCACTATTGATAGATGACCCAGGGATGGAGTTTGTAATTTTAAAAGCAACGGAGAAAATGGGTCTTACTTTTTGGGTATAAAAGTGTGTATATTAAAAGCTAGATATACTAAGTTTTAGAAGGGGTTTCTATGTGCAAAAACTTGGACATTAGAGGGGAAGGATTCGCGATAGCATAACTGGCGGCCAGAATTTGGTGTCGGATTAAAAAGTCCTCAAAAGCAAAAATAAAGCCATAGGCAAGCCATGAATAATGATATGCAATATGTTATCATCCGACTTCAAATAGCGAGGCAGTGTACAAAAAAACTAAAAGGGCGGTATCTAGAGGCGTGTCACGAACTTATAAAAAATATTTTTGGAATTGTTTTCAACTAATCTTTAATCCTAGGGTGTGACTGGCTCAACTTTTTTATTTTGTATTGGGGCCGAACCACTTTAATATACACAGAAAAATTGTTATTCTAAAAATAGTGTAATTTTCCTTTAGAAGATTTAAGTTTTTCTGGTTTGAAGAACTCCAAAGCAGCAGGACCGTACTCATAAGCGATTATTGAAGTTAAAAGTGGTTTAAATTTTCATTGATAAACCGGGCTTAAAACTAATTTTAACTTTAATAATCACTCATTAATGTGTCTGGTTCAATATCTTTAAATCTCTGTAACTCTCAAATTTACTGTTGTGTATAAAAATTTACGTGCTTCTAAACATAAAGCAAAGACAAAAGAGTTTATTTTTTCGGTAAATGATTATATTCAAAAAAGTTCAGCGGTCTATCACGGCCGACCAGGGGAGTGGTTACTGAGGCTACCCATTGACAGCCATAATACATTTAAATACATAAATTAGTGTTGCAGTTGCTACTTTTCATTTCGAGTTTTTTGTTTCAAAGACTAATTTAAAAATGTCGGGATTTTTTAGACGATTCGGGATTTATCAATCCCGAAAAATCGTGAAATTTTCGTAACTGGGACTGGCATCCCTCACCCTAATTTTCATATCGTCACCTAAAACGCAAACGGCCCTATCTAACATTGTGAAAATTGTTCAGGAGAAGCAAAAACGTGTTAAAATTAAAAACATTGAGACTGCGAATTTCTCCAATATAATAAAAACCAAAAGCCCTATCTGCTCTGAAAGTGTATGAAATGTAATGTTTCAATAGTAAAACTAGGTTTCTTCACACCGCTCTATCTTGCGAACCCTAAGCGGTAGACACTTGCAATTTTTACACGGTTTGCATTACTATAGCCGCTTTAACAGCAAATACTAAAAATAAAAGAAAGTTCAAAATTTAAGGGTGCCATAAAAAATGTAGTGTAATTTAGACATTGGGCTTCATCTTGCAAACCGTAATAGACGGGCACTTGACATTTTCACATCGTATGTTTTACGATGGCCGTTATAATGATAAATACCAAAAATTAAATAAGACCTAATATTTAAAGGGTGTTTTAAAGGAATTAGTGTAATTTCGACATAATAGCCATACACTTGAAATTGTCAGAGGATGTCTACAGCTAGGGCTGTGTAAGAAAATTAAATTGGGAATAGAAAAATAATGTATGTAATTAATCAGCTCTTTTTGATGTTCTATTTTCTCAATAAAATGGCCATTTTAGTTCCCAGAACTCAGATTTTTTTCTGGTGATGTATTTTGATGAAATACATCTGAATTTATAAAAAGTCGATAAAAATTTGTTAGTTAGGGCGGTTTGCCTTTTAGGTGACGATATGTATGTATATCTTTCTTTTTTTTAGCTGTTTTACACTATCTCACAATCCGTTCGACTTCTGTGGAAAATGCAACCCTGATCTAATGAGATTATGAAAAGTTTTAAAAAAGCAATAACACATTATATCAGGGTTGCATTTTGTGCATAAGTCAAACCAAAGCGAATTAATATCAAGTGGCCTTATCATTAAAACTACACACATACAAAGTAGGTGTGGGACTATTTTTATTTGAACTTTGACAGTTCGGGTTAAAATATTTCTCTTTTTTATATAGATAGAGTTTGACTGATGGGGTGTAATCAGCTGATGATCATCTGTGATGATAAGGTTACCTGGTGCTGAATTCGCCTTGAGTCAAACAGCTTTTAGAATAGTCTAAAACAGCTTATAATAGCATTTTGCTTTTTGTAGAGTACTAATGGAGACCTAAAAGTAAAATAACCGCTGCATTTAAAATTCTCCCTAAACACACAAACGACAATCAATCGGCTCTATGACAACATCAACATTTCTTCAAACAAATAATCAAAAAGAATCTTCTTTTGAAGTTTGAAAAAATAGAAATCAAATTAAGCAAAAATAAATGCCAAGTAGCTGAAAACTCTCAATTTTGGTGTATTTATTCAGAAAAGCCAACAAGTAAAATTAAAAAGAAGTAAAACCTAAAACCACATTGTGTTTGGATGTACACACAAAAATAACATCAACGTAGTCCAGTGCAAAAAAGCAAACGCAAAAACGGGCATCCTTTTGAGTTTCATCAGTTTTAATATTATTTGGAATTAAGCTGCTCTGCATCAAACTGTGCTCATACCAATGCGGTTCAGTTTCGTTTTCTTGGCTATTAAAGTTACGAAATTATGCAAAATGTCTAAAAGTAAATGTTGCTATTCTAATTGCTAGTTGTTATCGTTTTCCACATCTTCCTACTTGTATGCGTTATTTTGTTTTTTATACATACATACATACATCCCGGTTGGCCAACTCGTCGTAGAGGAAATTTTCATCAACGACTACTTAAGGAAATTCCGACATTTGTCATGCACGATATTTGTCGATTAATGTTTCTTTTAAGACAATCTAACAGAAACGGAACTCAAAGAATGGGTAAAAGAAAAACTACTCAACTAGTCATGTGAAATAGTTGATTGATATTGTTCGGAAGTTAGTCTTGCAACGTTCTCTTCTTGTATTAAATAATATCTGAGCGACAAATTCCTCAAATTGTTATTGTAGAACACATGTAAAAAAGAAACAAAGGAAAAAAATGTAATGTGGTCATTTCTGAGGATGTTGTCCTTTACATTGTCATTAACGTCATTGTTGTCATGTATGAACTTAGCGGCCATTTGTTCGAAAATGTCCTCACTGATCTGTTTGAGCTGTCAGCAACAGATCATCAATGCTTTAACTGGGTGTCCGCATTATCTATGAAGTTGGTATGATCATCATGTCGAACATCGCATATGGCTAATTTTTCGCCATGAGATTCGCCGTCAACAACCATTTTCAATAGAAAGAAAAGAGACAGAACGAAATTGGTAAATATTACATCGCTACTGCACTACCAAAAACACACACTGATAAGGCAGAACGTGTCAAAACGGACTCTTATTGATTCTCCTTGAATGCTTGTGCGTAACGCAGGCACGTAAACCAAGGCAGAACGTGGACATCGTACGTATTCACCACAACAAAGAAGTTGATGAATTTTTTACAGTTGTTATCTCGTCATGTTGATGTCATGTTCAAGTAGGTGGCTCGTGAAGACGTGGGGTAACATTGTCATGCATCGGTCTTGCAAGATGTCTGAAAGACATTGCCAACCGGGATACCATGTAAGTATGTACATAAATAAAGTATGTACTCACTGAGGAAAATTTCGTTTATTTGCCAGGAATATCAAAGTGATTGTAAGACTTACATTGCAAGTCCTTCCTCCCTATCGGGGAGATATGCCATCATTAAGAAACTTTTGCTTTGCATGTAAGTTCCAGATTTTCTTTTTCTCCAGCTGCCGTTTTTTATTTTTCGCTACTGTTTACCGTTTTGCTGCTAGCTAAATTTCTGGAAAATTTCTTGGTATCTTAGCAAGTGTTGGTTTTTTGCTTCAGGTTCAAATCACTTTATTACATAATAGTTGCTTAGACTAGTTATAAGAAATTATTGTAGTTCTTAAATCTTGAAAATTTTGTAAGCATTATGGAAGTTAAAATGAAAAAAGTTGGCCAGTAAAAAAAATAATAATTGCCACTTCTTAAGAAGCAAAGTAACATCCTAATTACAAATGGCACCATAGCCACTGTCGATAATGAGTTTACAATGTTAACTTTATATACATTTTGTACGCAACCACAGTGCAGCTGTGTCAATTACGATATTTGCTAACATTGTCAAAAAGCTATAATGTGCAACGTATCCAAAAATATTACAGAAAATCTACACTAGGTAAAGAAAACCAAATAATAAGTTGCAAGTATATTGATATCAATTATTTATTTGCCTGCGTACTTACATATATTCTAAAGAGACCTTCCACTAGCATCTTGGCCGGACCACAACATTCTATCTATAGAATTAATAGGCAAACCGATTCCTTGTGAAGGAGTTTATGTTCACATTATACAGCCGATTTGCATAAAACTTATTCCATTTTAAACATATTTATTCACACATGTGTATAATTCATATTTTGTTAAAATCGGTTCAGTATTTTTTGAGCTATAAGTATTTAAAGTTGCTACTAATACATACACACGTATTGCTCATGCATGTAAGTTGAATAAAAGAAATAAAAATAACAAAGAAAAGACATGCATGTATGTGTTTTTGTCCAACTGGTTTAAAAAAAAGTAACGACAATAAGCCACTTGAACAAATCGTCAAAATATGAGAAAAGTGTCTTTACGAAGTCAACTATAACTTCTAAACTACAAAAGTGAAAAAGTTGTACATGATGTTATTTTGCTAGTACAAATAAGGATTTTGGTATGGTGTATATTTAAATTTTTTCCACGAGAAGTTCGAAGGTCATGTGTGCAGGCATGAGCTGAAAGGGTTATTACTCAAAAAACAGGTTTTTTTTTATCTAAAAAAATTTATGTTAGTTTCGGAGTTATAGAGCAAAATATGGCCCAAAGTTTGATTTAAGTTTATTAAATACAATCGCACTGCTTTCCAACTTTATATTTTTGGAATGTTTAAATTTGTTAAGGAATTTTTTATTCAAATTTAAAACTATTGATTTTATTATTATTTGTGGTACAAAGCATCTTCCGAAATGATAACAACTGGAGAAAATCATTAAGAATTTCATAAAATTTTATATATGATCAACTATAACCAGCGATGCCATTTTAGCCCTTTTTACGATATGACAGAAAATGATATGACATACTATGTTGTCATATCGTAAGTTGTTTACGATATGACAACACTGCGATATGACAACACCGTGTATGGTTATCTTAGTGTTGTCATATCGTAAAAAGCTTGCGATATGATAACACAGTATGTCACATCGTTTTTTGTCATATCGTAGAAAAAAGACTAAAAATGGCATCGCTGACTATGACCCAGTCATTTTTTATTCTATCAAAGAAAATTATCGACTATTCGAAGCCTAATTTAGCAGCCTTGTAAACAAAATCAACATAATATTAATTCAGCCAGCCACTTACTCTAGATGGCGCTATAAAAACGAGTGCACATTGAAAATCATGAATGGACGGTTACCTTTGACTACTCGCGAAAAAAATAGAGATGTACACCATTTGAAAAACATTATTTTCACCTGCAAAATAAAATAAAATTTTTTCACGTAATTTTATTTTGAACTGAATAGTTAAGTATAAGTCTGAAATTTTTATTATTTAACTAATTTTTGCCAGCAAATAGAATACAAGACTTTTTTTATCATGTAAATTCTGCCCCTGCATTTTTATTGTGACTCAACTTATACCATATTTACACTATGCAACTTTGTTGCATGCAATTTTCATTTTAAGTGAGAGTGTTGAAATAGAAATGTACACATTTTGTATTTCTTCTCTGTCTTTCTCACTGAAAAAAGAGAGTTGCATGCAACAAAGTTGCATAGTGTAAATATGGTATTAGTTTTGCCAAAATTTCCCTTTCTGATTAATAATCCAACTCTTGTTATTTGTTGTCTCGCTCTTGATAGGCATTTTTCAATACCCACAATCAAAGCTGCTTGTGTGTTAGTTTTTTATGCATGCTAAACCAAGGTATATTGAACAGGTACCACTACAAGAACAGCTGTTTTAGTAAATTTGAGACTGTGTGCGTCACACAGGCAATAGATTTTGACACATGTCTGGGATTTTTCTATCAACAACGGGCATGTGGTAGTAAATTTGAGAGAGCTTATGAATGTGTGCGACTCACAGATAATGGATTTGACATATTTCTGGGGTATTTCTACCAACAAAATACATGTGTTTTTTGGTGTTGTATTTGTTTTAGTTATGGTGTTACCTGTAATGAATATGCCTTGTGCTAAACTGTTTTGAGTTATTTTGTCTGTATTTTTAGTTCCACATCGTCAACCGAGTAGTGAATATGCATATGACTATTTTCCGCGGGCCGTCGCATTAATATTATTTTTTACGTAAAAAAAAAGTTTTTCGCGTTTTTATATATTTTAATAATAAAAACAAAAGAAAACACAACATTTCTACATAAATAGGATCATAAACTGATCCTTTAAAATTGTTTATTTTTCACTATTCAAATGTCGCGCTTTGAGAAAATTTTGCGCCAGGAAATATATACAGTAGTTTTCCGGTTTAACGAACATTCGATTCTGCGAACATCGCTTTTAACGAACAGTTGAAGATCAATTCGGTCCATTGATTATCTTATATAACGAACAAAAATATTTTTTTGTGCTCAGTTTAACGAACAAATAAGATTCATAATATTAGTTAAAAAACTTATTTTAAGAAATTTTTTATACAAATAACTAAAAACAAAGCGAGTAGAAAAAAGTAACGCTATCTTACAATAAAAAATACAATTCTAGTTATTTATTTATCCGTAAACTGGTTATTCTACATAAGTACTGCGTATAACGTACTTTTCAGTTTAACGAACGGGCCTGACAAAGTACTGGTTCGTTAAACCGGAAAACTACTGTAATACCATTCCGCGCTGTCCTGTATTCAATGCAGAATAAAAATAACCGGAAAAATAACAAAATTGTTGTTATAAATATAAATACGGTTACAATTAGGAAATATTTCCCAAAAAAACGTAAGCACTACTTTTGCTCAGAGCTAGTTTGATTTAACTTGTTTTTTATATCACAAAAGAAGTTGTGCTACAAAAAACTATTTTTATATTATTTTTAATAAATGCGAACCTATATTTAAAAAAATATTGCAATTAAAGGAAATACAATTTTAACTTGTCTGTGGGTTACGTTTTTTTCGACAAATATTTGCCAAGTGTGACCGTACCTTAAGGCTTTTATAATTCCGAACATTACATTCGATATTTTACGAAACATCTAGTTAACTAGTTGCTCTCGAAATATCTTCTTTATTTCAAATAATTTTTGTTTGATGTTTATATTTTGGAATTTTTTTAAAGACATTTGAAGTTGGTTTCTTTTTCCCTATTATTGTTGCTACATTATTTACTTAATTTTTTGATCATGCGGACTATTAGTATGAAATAACGGTCGAATTGGATGGCAAATTTCATATAAATTAAAAAAATTTTCCACTTTTTATTAAGAAATCTACAAAAACTTAAAAAAAAGAAAATTTACATAAAATTTTTAAATAGATTTATTCGATTAATCGATCTAAATTACTCGAATAAATTTTTACTCGAAATTAAAATTTTTGTTTGATCGAACATTATTTTACTTTAATTATTCGATTAATCGAGCAAACATTATTCGAGTGAATACCCTAGTGGCTAGTGCTCACAAAACTTGTTCAGCTATACCGTAATTACAAGTTTGTCGAATATTGTTAGTAAAAAATTACGAGTCCCAGTAAGTTATTCTGAAAAAAGTGAAATAAAATATTTTTCTTAATTTTTTCAACAAAAAATTCATGAAGAAAATATTTTGTAAGCATTAAATGGTAAAAACAAAGCTATTAACCGGACTCTTAGCTACATTATTGCCACGAACAGTTAAGTTGTATCATTAAGTTTGAATTACCTGTTTGCCAAATACTGATGACACCGTTTTTTGAGGTCCCACTGATTTTCAGAAACTTTGGAGGTCCATGAAAAAAATTGGTCACCGAATTCGCTAAACTGAGTATAGGGGTTTACTACGCCATAGTAGTAAAATGGAAGCTGTACTTGTGTTTTTCCAAAAGTCTTCATTCGTCGCAAAGTTGTATTAATGATTTTCTTGATAAATCTATACCGAAAAGGGCTAATTTGACATATTGCTTAGATCATTAAAAAAACCAATTAAACCCAATAAAGTCCTATAAAACACAATAAAGCCCAATAGAACCAAAAAAAACCCAAGGGTTTAATTAAAAAAACCCGGGTTTTTTCTAACCCTGTCCTATGCAGAGCTGTAAATGAATGCTTAATATTTGCTTTTCAATTCACCATAAGTTACAAATATGTAAATGCATTAATTTTCCCCAAAATATGAATTGAATTACATTATGAATACATTCATAATGAATTAATAACTCATAGATACATTTATTTCCCCACAAAAACGAATTAAATTAAAATTTGAATTAATTAATTATGAATTAAATATTCTTGAATGAATTCGTTTTATCCAAACCAAGAATTGAATTAAAGTCTTAATGAAGTCATAATGAATTAAAAATTCCTGACTGAATTCATTTCATCCCAAAAAGAATTGAAAATTTTAATGAATTCATCATAAATTAAAAATTCTTGACTGAAGTTATTTCATAAAAAAAGAATTCTATTGAAATTTTAATGAACTGATCGAGGATTGAAAGAAATGGAATTGTAATTCACTTGTTAATTAATTGTTTAAAGTGACAAAACCTCTTGAAAGATTTCAAAAGTTGTCCAAATTATATTCCACAAAACAAAACTGCTTTAGGTACGCATTCTACATATCCATGCCTATCAGTATTTCATACTTATGTCTTTGTTTATGAATGAAAATGAATTAAAATTCCTTTCCTTTAAATCCGCGATGAATTCATTAAAATTTTAATTCAATTCCTTTTTATGAAATGAGTTCATTCCAGAATTTTTAATTCATGATGAGTTCATTGAAATTTAAATTAAATTTTTTTGGATGAAGTGATGATAGGAATACACTATATACAATACAATAAGCATGATAGGAATACACTAAAGAATTTTCAATTCAAGATGAATTCATTAAAGTTTTAATTCAATTCATTTTTTTGCTAAAATGAATGTATTTATGAATGTTTAATTCGTTATGAATGCATTCAAAAAATCACAATTCATTGCCTGAATGATTGGCAGCTTCATTCAAAAAAGAATCATTCTTTTACAGCTCTGCTCCTATTACAACTTAATTTTAAACCCGATAGTTCGACAAGTGAAAAACAGACAGATAGGCGTAGGGACTTATTGTACTCTTTTTCATAAAGTAGAAAATTTTGTAGGTGGCCATTATCTATTTGCCTGCACTTAGCGCCAAATAGTGCTCTTTTACAGGAGCTTGTTGCAGATTGTCAAACGAAGATATTCCCTCAGGCTCAGATATGTTTAGGGTTCATCCCTTTCAGCATTAAGGGAGAATGATTTTAAAGTAATACCCTTAAATTTGTTTAACCTTAACTTGAAACAGATTTAAATACGTGATTAAATTCAACTATTTAGGTATGTGATGGTAATCGATTTCGAATGAAAATCGACACAAAAACGAAGAAAGTTGTGATGGCTACTGAAATATTCTCGATTTCATTTTCTATTTTGTTCTATGAAAATATCAGCAAAAAATATATGTGATAGAAAACGAAATTTCTATTGTTTTACTGTTTTCAAATCGAGTCGAATGTGTTTGACGATTTCTAAAGTTTCGTATGATATGTATGTATTTCACACATATTTTTGCAATAATTTTTGTTAAAATGTTAAATTAGTTTGTCTCTGTAGTATTTTTTTTTTGACATTTAAGCATATTTTTTGCTGATATATAATTTTTGGATGTCTTAATAAATATTCATTAGCACTTTAGAAAAATTTCCGTAGGTTTTTTCTATTTTTAGAAATTTTTAATACATTTTTGTTCGCGAATTATTTTCGCGCAAAATTTTATTTTTTTCCTAGTTTTTATTCTTTTTACGGTTTTCAATCAATTTTAGGACTTCTTTTCTATTTTGCAATCTTTCAGGGATTATCGCCACTTTTGTGGAACTAGTGATTTTTTCAAGCTTTCACATTTTTTATAGTTTTTGCGAATTTTAATCAATATTAGATATAGCTATTTTTCGATGCTGGCAAAATTTTGCGATTTTACGACACTAGCGGTTTTTAATAAACTTTAGGTCTATTTGTCATAAATGCATTTTTCGCGAATTTTCGGCGTAGAAAAATTTTTTTCCGAACTTTTATAATTTTTACATTATTATCGGTTTTTAGTCACGTACTGTTGATTTTGGACTATAGCAATATTTTTGCGAGTTTTCGCGTTACTAATTTTCTAAGTTTTAACTGTTTATCGGCATTTTTATAAAAGCAAGTTTTTGGGTTACGCAACTTTGAAGCTCATTTTGGCTATAGGAAAAACCGTGAAATTACGAATATTCGCAAAAAACTTGCTTATATATGAATGATTACAATGTTACGATTGATTAAAATCCCAAAATATTGGAAAAAAACCAACAACTTTGGAAAACTTACGCGTATCGCCAAAAATTGCGAAATTTTAAACGAGCCATAATTTTAAAAAAAATTGCTAAAACCGTAAGAAATGCCAAACATTTGGAAAAAATCGCGAAAATTCGAAAAAATTTGCTAACAGCGGCATGATAACTAAGTATAATCTTGTGAACTATAAAGAGATTAAAAAATAGCAAAAAGACGCTTCTATCCCGAACGTTGCTGAAATTCGCGTGAAGTTGCAATATCGAAAAAAAGCCCTAACATTTATTAGAAACCGACAAAGCCGCATGTTCACGAAAAATCGCAAACTTTTTTTAAATAAATACCCAAAACAGGAATATACCCATATATCGGGTAAATACTGGGTAGAGTCCCATCTATAAATATCTACCATATATGTAAGTGATTTCCGTGGAATCATTTGAAGTTACATATTTTAAAATCTGCTGAAGACTAATTAAATAACATAAGCAATTTTTTTTTTTTTGCAAAGAAAGAGTGTAAAACAAGAACTAATGCCAGCAATGTACCAACAAGCTAAAAGATTTGTAGATTACTTATTGCATACTCATCGTAAACTTTTATAAGCCTTATTAGGACATGTAACCTTCTTAAAGATTATGCGGTTGCGTATAGGAATTCCAAATTTTTTTAAAAATAAGTATAAATACTAAAAAAATAATAATAATTTTATGTCAAAAAAGTTTTTATATAAAGAAATACATGGAACAGAAACTAAAGTGGAAAATGAAATCGATACGATTTCCATCACACCTAAAACTATTTCATTCGTTTTCAACTTTCGATTTCATTTGAAATCGAGTCGATTTGTATCACATACCTCATTACTTGTATAAAGACATAAAAGAACATAATATGAAATAAAACCATTTAATAAAGGTTTGATTACACCAAAAAAGGAAGACTTGGACAGACATACGCCAACAAGAATTTAATCATAATTTTTAATAAAATATAAATACAAATGTTATCCTTCTATTGTCTACCCACACTGACCTGTTTCAGAAAACTTAAATTCATATTTGCTTTTGTTAGTTAGTTGTTCTTCCAGAGTAATATTAATTAAAAAACAAAAACTTCTTAGCGGAGGAATAAAAATGGAAGTTAAAGAAGCACCACTTACAATTTTTCAGTGACAATGTATCCCTACTATCTCCGGGGACACATTAAAAATTCCATCTTCGTATTGCCGTTGGTTACATTATAAGAACGAAAATAGTTTATACAGAAACAAAAATTAAATTTTTATTGAGATTCCATGTTGCTAGTAAAATAAAAAAGTACAAAGGAAAAAATGAATACACACATTTCGGTATTTAACTTTAAATGACATCGAAATTGCAGAAACTTCAAGAAAGCAGTTAAATATTTTTATTTTAAGTATGTACCTATATAATCATTAGTTGACTTCAACCACACTTTTGAACAGTTAGAAACCGCTTATCTTATGTGCAGACTTTCAAAAACCATTTGAGAATTTACAAATGATTTTCAAAAATAAGCATAGTAGGCTTTGAAAGCAGTTAAAGTTGGTGTTTTGTGTTCGACTACTGTTATGCCACCACAAAAATTAAAACAAAATTTCATGTACAGACGCGCCCAATGAAATGTATATAGGCAATGCTTAGCCACCCACAAATAAACTTCATTTAAAATATAGTTATACCTAGATATTTGAAGAGAAAGTATGAAATATGTATTCAAGAAAATACTAAAACTTCATATTTTTGAATTCCTAACATTTTTCTTTTGCTTCGCTTCGTGAACACATTTCGCCACAAAAATTAATGTCTTAAGGTAGCACATTGAAATTTTTCTAACATGCATAGATAATGGGGCAAATATTGGACATTTTAAAATTTTTGTTTCCATAAAAAAATTTTTATTTATATTTTTAATCTCAAATATTCATTATATTTTGGGATTTTTTTAATTTGCCTGGGACAGCGGCAAAGCGTATATACCTGGCATAAATGATTCACTCTTTTGCTTGAATGTGCAATAAAATGGAAAATTTTCAGTTTTTCCTGTTTGTTTTTAGTGACACTTCACTAACGTTAAACTACACAAAAGCTTTGACAAACACACGCTTTCCGTTTGCCAATAAACAATACAAACTTTACTTGTACTAACACATACACAAACATTCCAGATGTTTGCCAAAAATAAAAAAATTTTAATTTTCCCTTGCTTGGCAAACCGTTTGCGTAGTTTATTTGGCCCTTAACAGGGAAAAATTAGCATAAACATAATTTTTCAACGTACATCAACTTAATTTTTCGTGCCCATTTCTTTCTGAATATAGCATAGTATGCAGCTCTGCCTGAAATTCAGGCTGTCATAAGAAGTATGTGTATAAAAACTAGCTGAAATTCAGGTTGGTAAATTTCTTAAAGATATTTCCGTTTACTAGTACGCAGTTCCAAAAGAAATGTACACGGACTTTTGGCATTTATTGTCTATTACAGGCATGTTATAACAATAAGTGGAGAATTTTCTCCGTCAACTAAAACAAAAATTAATGTTCAGACAATTGTTTAACCGCGGAATTTTTGACATTTCTACTTTTTCGTTCATTGTCATTCATTTTTAGTGTTTTTGTGTGTTGTAAATTAAAAAATATATAAATTTGTGTGTATGTAAACAAAATTCTGTATAGAGTTCTACACTATTATATTTCCGTGTAGAAATAAATGCAAAACTCTAAACCTGAATTTCAGTGAGAACTGCATACTACGCTTATAACGTTACAAACTAGAGGGTTGCAAAGTGTACTCAATGAATGAACGTATGAATTTCGTGTGTGCATGGATGTATGTTCTTATGTATATACTCATGTATACATGCATGTAGATTTGTGTACATTCGTAGCCACGACCAAATATATAAAAAAAAACATTCATGCATACACACACAGACCCACATACGAGTACATTCGAGTATATTCGTGCAGACCTCTATTAAAAACTTTGACCTAATACTCAATTTGGATTCACAAGCAAATGCGTTCAAAATAATTATATCAATAAACAATTATCTACTGGCTTGAGAGCTTCACATGCTAAAGGAACCAATATATATATATATATATATATATATATATATATATATATATATATATATATATATATATATATATATATATATATATATATATATATATATATATATATATATATATATATATATATA